>CAEGAF010132493.1:0-34208 GCA_903067075.1 Micropoecilia bifurca
TTTATTATTAGACATCCATATTTGTAGTGAACGGAACAAATCATGTCCCGTTCAATACCGGACGGGTGGCAACATAACTGTGGCGTCTATTCTATGCGCCTTATAATGCGGTGCGCCTTATATATGAAAAAGGTTTTAAAATAGGCCATTCATTGAAGGTGCGCCTTATAATCCGGTGCACCTTATAGTGCGGAAAATACGGTAACTGCTGTAGGGAAGCAGCGATAAAGACTATTTTCTTTATCCATCTAGGGTTAGATGATGGTCCTCATTAACAGATACGTTTTCCTGGATAGAACCTTTTTAGATAGAGACTTTTTATCAAATGTCTTCAGTTTTTAATTTGATTTCAATCTGGACTCTCATTGAGCTGTGTGCTTGGTGGGCAGATGAGATCACTTTATCATCATATATAATATATATAATATATAATAGTGTCCAAGGTTCCAGTGTCCAGCAGAGCAGTCCTTATGAAGGGCTCTACATTACGCAAAATGAGGCCCATGTGGAAATGTGTTGCTTTCCTTCATTCAACATTCTGACTTTGTTTCTTTAGTTAAATTCAGAGTCATCAGAAAATCTCTTCTTCATTCACTCATAGCTGCTTTGGACCTTCTGTTTCAGCTTTAATGATGGTTCTAGTTTGGCTTTTCTAGAGATGTTATTGTCTTCTGTCTCGCAGTTTAGCCACAAACATTGATTCCTGTTTCTGCCCATAGATTTGAGACACTAAAGTTTTCTTTGATCTACCCAGATACAACCTGAACATTTTTGTTTGAATTTGCCCTAGATTTTCAATGCATCTGAGTGGTAACTTTCTGCAAGCATATCAAAGTATCTGTCATAATGAAGTTCTTCATTAAACCAACAGCATCATCCAGAGAGAAAAACAGCTTTGTTCACTTGTCTTTGTTACATTACACCAGAAACACAGTAACTCAAGCCAAATATTTGATTCACAGCCTGTTTAAAATGTTCCTCCCCTCTGTGAATCACCAGTTTTATGATCGTTTTCCAATCAGAAGCTGAATTGGTTACATTTATAGTCAAACTTTGGTACATTTGCTACCAGCCTGTGCAAAGCAGCATTCATTTTGAGGATTCTGTTTGTCTTCCAGAGGTTTACCCCTCTCTTTAGCCCAGGCGAAGAAATTCTTGGGTGTGAAAATGTGCATAGGTGCTTAACATGGGAACATTTTATCTTTCCAGTTATTATTTTTCATGTAATGTCTGTTCTGGATCTTTACGCCAAAGGTTCTGTTGAGTGAACATTTTGATCCTCTGAGGTGTAACACAAACTATCTGTGGTCAGAGGCTGACAGAGATGGAGATTCGCATGTCAAACTTGCTTTATGTATATGGTATAATTTAACCCAGTAGTTGAAGTGGATCAATCCACACTAAAGCTACTCATCCATATTTCTTACAAGTGTTCTTTTCTAGTTCATATGTATGTATGTACATAAGTGTGTGTGTCTGTATATGTGTGTGTGTGTGTGGGTTTGTGAGCGCCAGGCGATAATAAGCAGAGCCAGGCTCTGCTTTCCATCACACCGATCTGCCAAGGGTCAGGAAAGACCTGACTTCACACAAACACACACTCACACACACCTATTCATGCACAGCTGATTAAACTAGCCAATCCGACACAGGAGTAGAAGGCCAAACATGACTAAACCTCCCAGCGTTGCTCATGCTGGACACAAAAGCACAATTTGCACGTCACTAAAAATACATTTCATGTAATGCATTTTTTTTGTAATCCGCAATAATCCTTAAATTTTTCATGCTTGTTAATGTCTTCGTCTCGGGCACACAGAAGTGAGTCAACAGCTGCTGGATGTATTATTTTAAACACAAAAGCTGGAGTTCAGTTTGGAATTTGTGTGACACTGGAACAAATATGAGAAAATGTTTTTCTGCTGCTCCCCTTAGATACTTTAACACCTTGTGTAGCTAACCAGAAATATTCACTATTTATTCCTGAAGTGTGAAGCAGTTTATCAGATGAAGTCTTGTCAACCACAGGTACAGCTTTAACATCCCACGGTTTACTTATGACAGAATATGGAGTACTGAAAGCTGAATAGGTGGTGCTGTTGAACTATTTGCTCTAGGAAGTCAGTGTGTCAACAAGACATTGTGTCATCATCTTGCCCATCTTATGGTTAAATGATGACATAATGAAAATGTTAATTTTTAGGCTTAAAAAAATCAATTCATAAATTTTTTTTGTCTTTTTCCATATCAATCCAGCCTCTGTGTCCAGCTTGATTTATGTAATCTGTTTTGCATTCTGTAAAGGTCATAAAGTGACAGAACCCCCCTCACACATACACACTCGCAGTTATACCATTAGGAGTTATCTGATGTCTAGCACATGTTGCCTCTGTTCCTTTCACTGGACAGTTCAATCTATGCAACATCAGAATACACTTTCTATTGGCTATATGTGATCATTGCTCATTTCCTTGCTAAGAGTATAAAAGCAAACATTCAAACTCCACAGTTCAGGAAGTAAATGTTCAGAAGTGATTATTGGTATTTATTCTGCAGCTGTAGAACCAAAATTAAGACCAATCCTGAATAAAGATTATATTGATCAAAAGATCATTGTATGTTTCTTTTCTAGTGATTTCTTGGTGATTTGTATTGGTGAAAGGTGCTATAGAAATAACATATGCTCAGCTATAACTTACTGGAATGATGATGGCAAAACTAAAATTACTTTTTTTAGGGGGTGAGGGGAGGCAATTTAGATTTTTTTTTTATCAGACATGACCACTTTTTTAGTGTAAATCTAAGGGTAGTTTCAGATATGGAGCAGCTAAAGGCAGGCAATAGTTTTAAATCTTACATATTTAAATCTTACAAAGAGTGTGTCTCACAATATTCCATACAGCATCACATAGCAGAGCCACATCCCACTGACTCTCTAGCATCAAGAGATATGGCCAATAACCTGTGGATTGGAAGACAATGGGCATCTGCAGCGTTACCATTTGGCTGTGGGGAGTGTCAGCAGGATTCTCTGATACTCCACAGCTGTCATTGGGCGAAAATTGAGGTAGACTCTGGACTGGTCACCAGTCTATTACAGAGGCACACAGGGCTGATCAGGACAAGCAACCATTCACACTCATCCAAGTCCTAGGACAATTAGGAAATAATTAACACATAAGTTTGTACTGTGGGAGAAAACCAGAGTACCCAAAGAGAACCCATGCACAAGGAGAACATGCAAAGTTCATGCAGAAGAAATGCCGGCCGGGATTTGAACCCAGAACCCTTTTGCTCTTGTATTTTTTAACTGCTGCATTTTGCATTCTGCATTTCTACGTATGTGGCTCTGCTTGGCATTAGGATTTCTGAGTGTGTTAAGTCTATAGGCTACAGAGTGTTGAGGAAGATGCATGGGTGTTGTTGGGTCTGGGGGATGGAGGAGATCTGAAAATAGAGTCATCAGACAAGTGGCAGGGTGGGTGCTGAGAGCTGAGTGTTGCCTTCTCTCAGCAGAATGAATCCCAAATGGGACTCAGTGTGTGTTCTCTCACCAGTATCTCAGTGAATGTGGTCATGCTGTTTCACAGATGTAGGCGTAAAATTGTCAGACCCTTTTCACCCTCATGTGTTATAAGTCCCATTAATATGGGTTTGATCCACATAAGCTGTTTGGCTCCCATAATTTTCTCCCTGAGGGTTAACCCAGCAGTGTTGTGACGGTTGTTACTGTATCATTTTCATGCTCTGATTTAAGCTAGTTTTCAGTTTTTTGCTGTTTTCTTAACATCTGTGTGGATTCAAACTTCCCCTCCCTCTTCGTCTGTAGTCCCAGTCCTAGCTGCCCCCGATTTGCCCCCCAGCTTGGCCCTGCCACCCAGCTGAACTCATCAACTCAGCCTGACGCTGTTTTAGGACAGGAGAACAGGGTCCCAGAGGAGGTCTGGGTTATGCTCATCCACCAAGCTTAGGAGGACAAGGATTGGGTTTAGATGACAGGTGCCAGAGGGACCGGGCAGTCCCTTCCATACACACAGACACACACAGACACACACACACAGAAATACATACACACTGAATCCGCCATGCCTTAATCCTCAGCCAGCTGTTGCAGTTGCTCACCCAATCAGTCTAAAGTGTCGAGCACTGGGCCAGCTTGTCGATGTGTGTGTTTGTCAGGGTGGAGGGAGGTGTGTGTGGGGAGGGGGTCAGGTAGCTGTCAAGCATGCCGTTCATCCCAGCAGTCCAGAACATTTGGAAATGAACACTGGTGCTCCCGATGACGGCCCGGGCGCCCATTCTGATAAATTCATAACACATGTTCTTCACACTGTCAGCAGCTCCACAGACATACACTCACACACACATGCAAATATCACACCCTCATTCATTAACTACCCTCTGGCTCAGATAGATCCAATCCTATAACTGTCCACCCCAAAGGCCAGCAGAGGTGAGACGGAGCAAACACTCCTTGGTGTTCACAACCCCCTTCTTCCCTTTGAGCTGGCCCATCTCGCTGTGACCCTGCAGACTTTAACTAATCATCAAGGTGCCGTGTTTCTGTCTGGAAGCATTGCTGTCAGTTCATGCCTTATGTCATTATTGAGACTTCTTATCATACAGGTAATTATAGCATATGTTGACCCCAGAATTCTTAAGGAAGTACACAGAAAATCAGATGTGCTAGACATGAGTTTGGATGCACGTGTGTATAAATGAATAATATAGAGAAGTCATACAAACATATACAAAATTTGTACACAAATACAATATTTTGTAACATCACCATGCATTTGTTGTGGTCCACCACAGCAGTTTTTTTGTCTTTTTCATTTTAGATTCCCTTCCATGTCTTTGTCACTTTGCCTTCTGATTTCTCAACAAATATTCAAATATTGAATATTCCCGATTTTAGATCAGAGCATCCCAGCAGACTAGATCAGTCTTGGCACACCACACAACAGGAATGTCTATTAAAATGATCTTAAGAGAATCCCAATAATCAGTATGTCTTTAAGTTTGTCAGAAGGGGAAGATTGGCATGAAAATCTTGTTGTATGAACCAGTATAGATAGTTTCATTTCCTCTACTGTTTTCATGAAGCTGATGCCAAAAAACTTTAGTTTTGTCTCATCAGCCCAAAGTAAGTTCTTTTGAAAACTTCAAGGATTGTTGACGTGTTTCTGAAAACTTCATTATGGCTTGTTTGTGTTTTGTGTCCTCAGTCCAGCTAACCCTTGCCATCTATGGAGCCCAGAAGGGTTCAAAATTTGACTGGTTTTGCAATCAGAATGTGATACATCATAACCTTGAAGCAAGCCTCGGATGGTTTCAGATGGCTTCTTTGACTTGTTTTCTACTATTTGACCAAGTTGGGATTTCTTCCTGCATCTACATACTGCACTTTATACTTGGTAGTAATAGTGGCCATTGTGGTTACATTAACATGAAACTGCTTGTAGACCATTTATTCTTTACCTTGAGCATATTCAGTCTGGTACACACAACGATACCCAACTCCCCACCAGCTTGCCTGATCCTTTCAGATTGGCTGAGTGGCTGATTAAGAGCTTGTGGACAACCTGCTGCTCTTTTTAGATATGAAATGTCTGTTCATATCTTTTCACAATTCTTTTTTTACTTTATTACATGTTTAGGCAATCAGTTTTAAATGAAACATGCCTCAGAAGCAATGAAAAAAGGTTTATTCTTTCCAAATGATTTTCTTTGTAATCTATTGCATGAGTTCATTATGCCGGCAGTAACTAACAAGCAATATTCTTGTCTGATATTAAATTGACTTTTCTTTTTTCTGTACATATTCATTCAACTAGCACAGCTGTCAACAATTAAAATAATTTTACATTTTTTCTTTGTTATTCTTACATCCATCCATTTTCTAACACCCTTGTCCCTTAGTGGAGTTGGGAGGGTTGCTGGTGCCTATCTCCAGCTAACGTTCAGGACGAGAGGCGGGGTCACCCTGGACAGGTCGCCAGTCTGTCGCAGGGCAACAAACAAAAGCAGCTCCACTAAAGATAGCTTTGTAGAAATAAACTAGAAAAATGTTTAGTAGCAAATCACAATAAAATGCTTAAAGCCTTCCAGGATACACAGTTAATAAAGCTGGTAATCATTTCCAGTGGAAGCTGCAAAAGAAAATCCAAGTCTTATGATGGCTCTTACAATACATTTTCCATGTCATACATTATCACAAGACTAGAAGCGCTAGCATTTAAAATTGCTTACACTATTTATTTTCAAACTAAACAGCATTGTCCATAAAGACAGATTATAATTGTGTAAAGATACACACATAGCTCCTCTGTTCAGCGCACTGATGTTGTGTAGGTAAAATGGAAAGTGATTTGTTTTACTTCCTGGGCCAACTTCCAGCCAGAGTTTTTTCTGTGGGTGTCAGTGAAAAGCAAATGCAAGTCTTATGAGGATGATTCACATAATATGATGATTTCTTAATGTCATTAGTCTATTATGTGATCACAAGATGAAACTCTGAGCTACATCACCAGTTCATATGGACCATTTCCACACATCATGCACTGCATGAATATGATATCTGTTATAAACCACATCAATAAGATGTGTTAATATGATCCACTCTGCAGTCACAGTCTGTGCATTATCTGGACCCTCCTTTCTCTGTCAATACCTGAGCTGCTGATGCTCCCCTGGTAGTGTTTGGCATAAAAGAGCATAGTAAGCTCATATCGATATTGGGGAAAAAGCATACTGACATCAAGTTGTTCAAATTTCACATTGACTGTTTTCTAGATATAGCCATGGGAATGGTATGGAGACTTAACTAGGCTGCTGCACATGAACAAGTAGATCCAGTATCATTGCTTTTAGACCATATGGCAGTCTCTACATAATCAATGCATTTTGACAATCATATGCAATTAGTCCTAGAATATTTGGAATAATGAGGATGATATGTTTCCTCCCAGGAGTTAATTCTTTTGAGGACGCCTTCTGAAATAGCAGAGTCAATCTGAACTAAACAGCAAAGACACAGATGGTTAACAGGCAGAAGGTTTAAGGTTCACATCTCTACTGCAGCCTGTGTGTGTAAGGCATATGTTCTCCATGCATGTGTGTACTCTGGTTTCTACCTGGCCACTCTGAATTTCCCTGCAGTGTGAGTTTGGTATGGATGGTGTCTCTCTGTGTTGACCCTAAAATGGTCTGGTAACGTCTTTGGGGTGGATCCCACTTTCAATGTATCAATAGATTGTTGCTGCCCCATAACTTTGTCCCAAAGTTATTTTTTGAGAAGAACATTCAGTGTTGTACCAGAATATTTATTTTATATTCTGATGCCATTTTCAGGTAAACCAAGTATGGGGTGTTATTGGTATATTACAGTCAAGCCCCCTATGCATGTGTTTCCTTCACTGTAGGAGCTACTGTGGTTATCAAAGTGTACAGATAAGCATGTGTGTGTTTGTGTGTGAGTGAGAGAACTGGAGAGCCCCTGAGTGCTCTTTGTGCTAATAAAACAGCAGCTCTATGGGACACTGGACACCCTGGATCAAACTCCATCACATTACTGAAATATTACACCTCCCCAAGCCAAAGGCCTGCACTCGCCTGATGTGTCTACATGTCAAAAGGTGTGTGTGAGTGCCTGCCTTTCCGTGTGTGCAAGTGGGTGTGCATCCCCATCTGTGCATGCATGTAGTTGTGTGATGCAGCCATGAATAGCACTATGTGTGTTTACCCACTGTGTTGTCAGTGGATTGACAGTTCCTTCACAATACACTCTGTGTGTCTTCGCTCTAAGTGCTGCCGTTCATTGATCTCCATGGCATAAGCAGGAGATGGGACTGGTGGAGGCTCCATGTTCCTGGAGTTCCTCCAGCCCTCCACCTCTTTCTCTTGTCTTTAGCTATACAGGTCTGCCCAGCAGATCATCTACTGTCTGTTTGTCCCCCATACAGTTCTCTCTCTTTTAAAATATCTGAATAATCCATTTCACCTTTCCAACTTTGATGCCACCTTTCTGACTTTTCATAATCCATCCCTCTGAAATATTCAGATATTCATAGTCTGTATAGAAAACTTTGCATCCACAAGTTTTGTCTGACTTGTTCTTGTCTGAACACTAACTTGTTCCATCTTGTGTCTCACTGCCTCCACCTATCAAACCTCCATCTCTACCCAGCTTTCCATCCACCCCTTCCTACCTGCTGCTCCTACTTTGTACTGACGTTAGGACTTCTACCCCAGGTGTTTTATCTTTCTGGGCCAACAGTAGCATCCACTCTTTATAAGTATTAAAGGCATATATAATGTTCTTTGGCAGAAACAGGTATTACCAATATTCAGATTGTTCCACAGAGCTGCGCTAGAATGTACATAATATCTCAAATTATTCTGATAATTTTTATGTGGGCATTTATGAAAACATTGTTAAAGATACATAAAAACCGTTAAAACAATTTAATATTTATTTTAGTAATATACTCTAGCAATAAGAAATTTAGAAATGAAAACTATCCTTTAATTTCACTGTACTTATTCACTAGAGAAGATTTGAACTCCGGAGGCCACACAATCCTTCACTACACTGACACATAACCTGCTGTATTTTTAATAATTTTACTTTAATTCACCCTTCAGCTGTTAGTTTATCAATTTTGATCATTTCCAGTTGAGGCAAGCAATTTTTTACCCAAATTCCCAGTCGAAATCAGTCTGATACATTCTTGCGTATAACCTGCAATATATTCAACACAAAATAAGTTCAATTAACCAACAAAATGTTCCAGATGCTTACAGGCAGAAAGTTGTTGCTTTCTGCCTGTAATTATAAGTTAGCTGTGTGGATGTGTGTGCGTGCGTGTGTAACTAGAAGCAGGACATTTAACAAGCAGAAGGAGCGCAGGCAAGCTGTTGTTGGGAATCAGTAATGACCCAGATTTGTGTCTCAGTCCAGCTAGCACAGATGAGGTCAGGCCTGCTCCTCCATCCCAGCACTCTGGACACATCCACTTACAGATGCTTAACATTAACATGGGATTAGGTGATCCTTTAATGAATTTTGGAATGGAAAAGGGCAAAGTGATTTAAAAAACTAAAATAATTGTTGGAACGTTCAAATTAATGTAACTGTTAAACCATCAGTTAAACATTTGCATAGGTTTTTTGTGGTATTATGACAATAGTAGGAGGTACTTTTAGTCACTTGCTAGTTCTTAGTTTTCAGATTTTTTTTTAATCAGATCGGCTCTATACCAAGGAAAAATTGTTTAGAGTTGTCAGGGCAACGGGGGGGAAGGAGCTCTGGTTAGTTGTCTCAACACATTTTGTGTTATTGTTTTCCTCACCTCCTCTGACATGGACTGTTATTCTCTCTACTATGAAAAGAAATAGTTAAAACTTATTCTTTTAATTTATTTTTTACCATCAAAGGGGTTGATTACTTGAAATGAAAGGTAATATATAATAATAATCAAATCTTCAAACTGGGAAACAAATTTCATAATCTCCAAGCTGGAGTTCTGAACTAAGTTGTTTTCCACTATCTGTTGTGTCTTGTTTGAGAAACATTCACCGATTGTCCCGTCTGAAAGTAAAGTCGAAGTGATGGTGTTGTGGGAAATTTGACTGGTGAGAATGTTTTTGGGGGTTTTTATGTATTCTCAACCAGGGACACTCATTTTGGATTTCAGGTTGCGCCAAGGGAGGTTAGCTGGGTTAAGAATCTTAGCGAGCCAGCTAAAGCCTTTTGGAGCTCGTCCTTATTAATCTCTCCCACACCCCCAGTAAGACATTAGCACCAGGTTTAGGCCGATTTACCTCGCCTGATAACACCCCCCCAGATCCGTCAAATCACACACACACACACACACACACACACACACACACACACACACACACACACACACACACACACACACACACATCAGCAGTTTTTCATCAGGCTGCAGACACTTGACAAAAACACAGGGTCATCTGCCAATTCTTTCTTTTCGTTCTTCGTTTAACTCTTCTTTCTTGACTTGCGGTTTCTTTTCCTACTCTTTCTGTTTTCAGCAGTTAGTAGTATTTGGTTAATTTATCATGATGTGTGTAAATTTCATCTTTCAAACTTAGATCTGTCTTTTTAAAGACTCGTTGTTTTGTCTGGAACTACTTTATGTCTATATTTATTTATACACAAAACCCCTTAGGTTTTTTTCTCTTTCTTTTTGTTTGATCTCCTATAACTGATAATCCACAATTTTCAGAACTTTTCAAATCTGCATATGTTTACAAATAAAGAGAAATGTTTGCAGTGTGCTTCTGTCATTTAAAAGTTTCCCTTAAGATGTTCAGAAAATTTCAGTTTTCAGAAAATGTATCCTTCGCCTGAAAAATAGGTTGTTATAGGTTGAAATAGGTTGAAATATATGCTTGAATCATAAAAACATATCTGTATATTCATTATTATTATTGCAGCAGTATTCATTGTTGCTGTGTTTCCATTTTAAACCAAATTGATGATTTTGCTATTTTTTACCACCATGTTGTGAATCAGGTATTTTTGCTAATGCATTTTTGCAGTGACACCCTGTGTGTTGAAGTTAAGACCCCTTGGCCGTCCTGGATAATCCCTCGTATAAGAGCCTTAAATGTGTCCAGCACTGCAGGATGACTGACTGCATCCCCATGTACACACACACGCACACAACACACACCCATCTACAGACATCCACAAGATCCAATCAAGCCCAATATGAGGAAAAGACGAGCCTTGGAGCAGCAAGGTGAAAACTGTGCTCCATCTGCAGTTTCTTTCCATAATTAAGTCAGGAGTCACCAGAGGGAACCAAAGTTGTTTTCTTAACTCTTAATTGTTCTGAGTATGTTTATAATGTTCTTAGTTTTCAGATCCATTTTTTTCAGTTTCTGGTGTAAATAGTCCCATATGGTCTATTTCATTTTTTTTTTTTTTTTTACGAAGAATCAAATGAATCACACAATCCACATAAAATTATCAGATTTAATGCCACACTTTTGTGTCCCTCATGTCCAGAATAGCGGGATGACATCTTCTACACACACACACACACACACCGTAATAATGAGATTGAGAGCTGTGTGTGTGTAAACGTAAGTGCTGGAAACCATATCACTATTGTTTGTTTGCTGGTTGCGATGGGATTCTTTCTGGGCCTTCCGTCACATGCTGTGTGGGACCTTATGTCTATTCCAATGGTTTATACCTTTTAAACCTAATAAAAGTGACAGAAGATGCTTTAGACCTAATAAAGGCTTACATTATTGGATTAGTGGTGTCCACTGTAAGGCTGCATCTGCACTGTAGTTGTGATGATGCTCAGGGACAGACGGTCTTTCTGCTGAAGTGTCATTACATAAAAATATGTTATTTCAGTTACTGCCTCATGTCCAAACTCTTTATAGTAAGCAAAAGGTACTAACAATAATTTAGAGTTTGAATCATTTGGGACCCCATTGCACTTCCTGTAATTTGCCCAATCAAAACTCATTCATTTTCTTGGCAGTTTTCTCTCTTTTTCCTCTTTGCACAAGTTCATATTCATTCCATTCATGCATTGCTTAATCACTCATTTCCCACAGTAGAAATTGCAGTAGAGGGAGAATCTTGCTCACTCAATCAGATAATTTTTTTATTGTTTATGTAGCAAATAACTACTAAATAACTAAATCTCTATAACTTATAACTCTTTTACTGTCATTCCTTCACTCTATATTTTCTATATTTATATACATATTTTTATACTGTATTTTTTGAAAGCTCAAAATACTGTCCTGAGCTGTGTGCAACGAAATTTCGTTTTGTATTCACCTTGTGCATGCAATATGACAATAAAGTTTAAACTAACTAACTAACTAACTAACTAAAAATACTTTGAGAAATGTACATGTAAAACAAAATGAAATGTTTGGAGGAGTAGGAATCATTTTACGGTCAGGAGGAGAGATCCATCGTCAAACGTTTCACTTCCTGATAAAGAAGTTTTGAAGTTGTCCAAGTTGTTTACAAGATGCATAATCTTGATGGTCCATATTAATGCGTTGGCAGCAATGCATTCTGGGGCATGTAAATTGTATCATTATGTCTGCGGGGTGGTGGATAGTGTCGAGGTTGCCGTAAATCATTCCTAGAACGACGTGATGGATGATGAAGTTTTGAAGCTTTTGATTAAATATGATTTCCATAATTTGATTTGCTGTTGCACACAGGTTGGTCCATATCAAAACAGTGGACTCTCCAGGTTACCGGATTTCAATTTTATATCACTGTGTTTGCAACAACCTATGTTTTAGTTAAAAATTCTTTCAACTTCATGATGTAATCAAAGAACTACTTGTGCATATCACAAGTCAAATCATCCGTACTATAAATTATCTTTATTATTTTGTTTGTTCCATGAGACAGGAATGAGTTATATTTTTCAATGAAACTCGATTTGTGAAATGTCTAGAAATAATTCCATACCACAGTAAAAGTCACAGCCTGAGGAATGAACCATTTGTCCACAGTTTTATGCTCTGTTTATGACAAGCGGCAACTAGATGCTGCCAGAGATGGAAGCGTACAACTTCATTTGGACAAGCATGTTGCTGCGTCTCCCCCAGGGTGTGGATTTGTTCTGCGTGTGTGTGTTTCAATAGAGGGGCAGATTAAAGGGGTGGAGCAGTGGCTGAGTTGGGGCCAACAGCTCGATGGAGGCCAGTCCTGTAAAGCAGCACAGCCGTGAAATGCATTTTATTGTTGCCTAATCCTCACACTGTGTCACTGCCCCATTTCACACTGGATTGTAAGGGTCTGCAAGAGTGTGGGTGGGTGTGTGTGCCTTCAAACCCACACACTCCTCCCCTTGTCCTCCTGCTCCCCCCACCCCACACACAGGGGCCGTGGCTAATTGGACAAATTTGCACAGCAGGGGTGGAGGCACATCCGCGGCAGGAGATTTGATTTATGGCTGCAGATGCATACATGAATCAACATGTATGGTACATGGTTATATAGATGTAGGGCTTAGGCTTCATTCTACAGGTTACTTTGGAAATTTTCTATGTCCATATTTCCATCAGGAAACAGTAATGTTACACTTCAATTGATCATAATCAAAGTGACAATGATGATAGCAAGAGCTCCATACAGCTGCAACTCCAGGGAATAGCCAGCCCTTCAGACTCTTATCGTTTTATTCTATTTTAATACCCATCTTTATTTGGGAGTATTCCACCAGCTGTAACAGTAAAAATAAAAAAATAAAAAAAACATTTTATTTGAGTCTGAAAGAAATATAACATTTTGAATTGAAATATTTTAAGAAACTCCCTCTGAAGAACTACAAACTAATCCTTTCAAGCATAGTGGTCACTACAGTGGTCAACAATCTAAAAACCATTTTCTTGTGCTATATTCTTCTTCTTGTGGATTTTTATGTTACAAATCCACACAGACCACTGAAGTGGACACTAATGCATCATAAAATACACTATCAACTACTGGTCATCAGCTGCAAATGCAAGAAATTGTTTTTGGTTAATCCAATATGGCCGACAGACAAAAAAGCATGCCAACCGGCTCTGTCCCTCCTTCTACTGTAGACGACTCTTGCAGGTAAAAAAAAATTATTGTGACATCAGATAACCCTAATACTACTGATGTATTTTTCAAATAACAACTTTGTATTTGGAGAAAATTACAATTGCCCACCTAAACAACAACAAAATATATGTTTACAAAAAAAAATTTGCTACCTTTTTTATGCCTAAAGAAAATCAAAAAAGATTTGGAAAAAAATCCTGACACAAATGATCATAGTTAATGAATGAAAGGGTTAAAATAGTTTCAGCAACTATTCCGTGTGATACAAACGACTCCATTAAATTTAGAATTGTATATGAACATTTTTAATTATATTTAGGACTGGAATGTACAGCACATCATACAAGGCTCAAATCTCTGAAGACAACAGAGAGGAATCACCCAATAAGAGTGCAGTGTGATGTTACGCATCTCAGATCAGGTGGATCCATGTCAAACTGAGCAGAAATGCAGCACTATGTTCAAATACCGGGATGTTATAGAACATATCACTGGAGCAATAATTATTTTTTTCCCGTTCTGTAAAATTAAAAAGCTTCAATGTTTCAGTATCTTTCAGCTTTACTGATGTTTGTTGCATAACACGCCACAGAAATCCCCGTGTGGTGGCCATTTATGTAATGTTTGCAACTTGTAAATTATATTAATTTAGTTTTTTATTTTTTGGAAAGTTAGAATTAAGTCTGTAGTTAATTTGTATATTAGAATTGATTATGTTGGTAATTGGTTAGACACTTCCATTAATTTAGGTAATTAAAAACACACCGGGTGCTGGGTGGAGGCATTGTGTTGCAAATGTCTGGTGTGTACGGAGGGTACACACCAGACATGATTTTTTGACTATTTCATTTCATTTCACTTTCCATTTGACCTGTTACTTTGCACTTTTTTACTTGAAACGCTATATTAAGTTTACTTTCGTTTTTGACTAAGCTGTGGGACATTTGTTGATATTTATTTTGTTACTAATTTTATAAGAAATAAAGAATCTATTTTTTCAAACAAATGAAGAGGAAGTGCATTCAAATCAAAACGCACCTGTTAACACACACGGCCTTAGTTGGAGTATTGGAAGTTAGAAGGCCGCGTCACCCCGTCTGCATCTTTACAGAAGCTCCTCTGTTTAAAGGTGTTAAAAGGAATTTCAGACAGATTTACAAACTGCCAAACATCTTTCAACCATAATTTAATTTTGGAGTCCACACAATACCACACATTTTGGTATTTTTTAAACACATTTTCTTGAAGCACCTACTTTGGTGCTCACTTTGTCCCAGAAATGCCTGATATGTTTGACACTATTTCCTCTTTGCTTCCTATTGTGATCAGAAAATGAGTAGCAAGCTCTTGGGTTAATTTCAAATAACAGTGCTTACGTGTTTCCATATCTGACTCCACTACAACAAGATGGTCTTACATGTGGAAAGTTTGTGTTCTTTTATCAGTCTCTTTCATTTTAAGGATTCCTTAGTTACTTTAAAAGTAAGAGTATACCAGTTTGATGTTTGGTATTGAGCTAAGTTTGGGCTGGGTGATGATTAATCAAATTTTCTGTTTTTTTTTTCACCAATGAACTCCTTGGCCTTCCAATAGTTTGCAGTGATGCTGCATTTTGTTTACTAAGATGGTTTTACAGTTTCCCAAACAGTTATTTTTTGGGGGGAGAGGGTGGGTTGTCAAACAAAAACATACAAAAAGATTAGTTTTTCCAACTTTCAATTCAGGTCAACTCTCAAAGGAATTATTCAAATTAAAACCAGTTTTTTTTTCAGAATATTTTTTGCCATTTTTGTCTTTTTTTAAGGGAAAAGGAGAATCAATTCAAATTGTAAATAGGATTTGGTTTAAAGAAATTGGAAATTTTATTTTTATACCATATTGCCCAGCTTTAGATGGTTTGACAAGTTTGGAGGAGTTTCATTGCTATAGTTACTGTGAGAACAGCTTGGTTATGTAGTCATTGATTCTGGGAAATGAGTAATACTTTCCCCTGTTGTGTTTAGGAACTTGTTTTTTTTAAAATGGGCCATTTACTCCAAACAAAGAATGGTGACAAACAGGGTTTATTTGGTGGCAGTCAGTACTGCATTAAACTCATTTCCATTTGTCGACCGTCAGATCATTACGTCTCATCCCAGGGCATTTTCCAGAACCCAGCAGCTCTCTCTTTTTAGCTAACCGTAGAGAAGATAAACTGTGTTTTTCTTCAAAAGGAAACCTCATCCAGCAGGCCCACTCAGGGTCCGTGGCGCTCTGCCTCAGCTGCAGGGGATTAGAGGAGCGTTCTGAAAAGGAACTGTGGGTTTTTCAAAGTTCCTTTAAAAGAACACATCTTGGTAAGGGCTGCTTTAAATCTTTCAGCCCAGTCAAATTATCTAATGTCCTCTCTTATCCTTTGCACTTAAGCAGACACATTTGCATGTTCAGCCTTTGTAGCGGACGGCGCAGTGTACAGTATATTCCTGGGTTTTGGACTGGTGTGAGCTGCCTTGTTGACTGGTTTTTCTCTACTCTCTCATTATGCTGCTTTGATGCTTCCACTGACACTTTGGTCAGAGTTTCCAGCACCACAGCCATGTTATTTAAGGACAGCACTCAATGCATGTAGCTCAGTGTAAGACTGAACATGGATCCATGAACCGCAGTAGGTCGAGACGGTGAACCCAACAGCACTGCGGCCACACCGGCATCTGTGCCCCAGCCTGCAGAGTCATGGTGTATGAGCTGTAAACACCGCGCACGCACATACACACACTACAGAAATCAGTGTCACATTTAGATTGGCCCTCTCCCAGTCCTTCTCTGTCATTTACTGTATTAGCTGTGGTCTCAGTGCTGAAATGGCCCATTATGTGGGCTCCTGAGTGTGTACGTATATATGCACGGACCGGCTGATTATACTGTGTATGTGCGTGCTAGCGTGTGTCTGCAAGAGTGAGTCAGAGAAACTGGGTATGTGTGTATGTGTGTCTGTATGTGTGATGCTGTTATTTGTTTTCACACACCACAACAGTGCTGGAACGAGTAGGCCGCACTTGCTTTGATGTGTGTATGTGTGTGTGTCCCCGTGTGTGTGTTTTTTTGATGCTGTGGTCACAGCAGATGACAACGTGTCCTGCTCTTTCTCAGCAGGATCCTTCCTGCAGCTGCCTGTGTATGCACACACACACACACACACACACACACACACGCCTACACACACACACGCACACACACGTACACAGGTTCCATCTGCATATGGTTACCTCATCCAGCTTACATCTCCTGACTTTCTGTTCCACCAAAAGATGATGTCACTCATTAAGATATTTTTATCTTAATCCTATAGGAACCAATTTTGCAAAAAAAATTAAAAATCCTTAATATGGTGAAAATATTCACCTGATGGAAGCATATTCTTACTATTCCTCAATTTAGTGATGTAAGTTTGACTTTTTCATATGAACTAATGGTACTCTAATTATTTCTTACAAACTTTACATTCAGAAACATACACAGTACATGAAACAGGAGTGGAACTACTTAAACCTCATGGTTGTGTGTAAACCTGAGAGTTTGGTGCACTGTTAGGTGACCAACACAGAGTTAGATGCGCCCAAAATTTTGATTGCAACACATTCTATAGATTCACTTTAGTTGTGCAACAATAGGTCTGGTTCGGGTATGAATAACCCGAACCAGGAAATTATCAATGAAGCCAGTAATTTTAGATCAAAAGTCAGGGCACCAGAAAAATAATAGCCAAATGGTGCTCTCTGCCTCTATCCTGTCCATTTACTGAATAATAAAGGCCACTAGAGCCTATTGTTGAATGTATAAATACAGGAGTGGTGTTTTTTGAACAGCAAGATTGTACACGTTTGGAACAAACAACTTTTCTCCAAAAGGCGTTTATTAACAAAAGTAATCAGCTTTCCAGTTAAATACCTTAATAAAAAGAAAAAGATCACTGAACTACTTTGTAAAAAATTAAACAATAATGAAAAGTAATAAACTACCAAAAAGTAAAACAATAGAAATATGCATGTAAGGATGGAACCAATAAAATGATGCAGTGGTGGAAAAGTTCAGTATGAACTGTGGAAAGTTGGGAAACTAAGTTTAAATTTACAAATGTTCTGTAGATTTTGACACAGCAACACTAAAATATGAAAGAGTATTGAATGGAATGACTCAGAATGACATGGAGTCAGATCGTAATTCAGTATGAATATGGTTGCTTATAGATGGAGGTTTGTTTTAGTTATAGTTATGGAAAGGAGGGCAGATTGGCTCTAAACTAATTAGAAAGACTAAATAAACAATACATATAAACTTGTGATTTTGAAGACATTGATATTTAGACAAATTCTTTCTCATTATTGTGGTATTTAACCAATAAAAATCAGTTTGATTACTCTAACTGGCCTAGAAGAGGAGAAGTTTAGTCTTCAGACAGTGAGGAAAAAAGTCTCTCTTGTTTTCGGAGTATGTAAACGTCTGGGTTCAACTGTAGTCAAGTTAATCTCAGGACACCTGGAGCATTAGATTTAATGTCATCACCCACAGAGCAGCCGTGTTGCTAGGTTTTGCTCTTTTTATTACACACATAGATTTTCAAGAAGCATAAATATGAAGCAAGCTAATGGTTTGCCAGAACAACTTCACAGCTTCGTCACAGTCACTGGTTCTCTCTCTGATGCTGCCAGCGATAGCTTCGGTTTGTATGCCCGCCTTTGTGTATCGGTGTGTGTTTGTTTGTGTAGGTGTGTGTAGATGCAGTCTCGGGAGAGGCACAGCTCGTTGATTTTCTCAATGGAGGCTGTCTCCTGCACTTGGCTGTGAGTTAGTGTGTGTGCGTGGGTGCGTGTCTGTGTGTGTTTAGGTGCCTGCAGCAGCACCTCAATACACACAGATACACACACAGCAAGTGTGAGTATTGTGAATGTGCACATGCACTGTAAAAACAACCTGTTGGTGGCTTGCACTATGCCTTGGCTTTCAAGTACATGCAGTTACCTATCAGCTCAATCTATCTGGTTTCCTTTTCCAGATCGCTGCACATGCACACAGACAAACACACTTTCTTGTGTGTGTTGGAGAGTGTGTGTGCTTGTGTCCTGCCCCTGCAGGATTTATTGTTGTTCACCACAGCAGCCCAAAGTAAATGAATGACGTGATAGCCTTGTTTTCTCTCGTCCTATTGTCTGAGGTTCATCTGGAAGTGTTTTAAAAGCTGATGGATCTGCAGAGCAGGGCGCTCTGAACCACAAAACAATATTTCCATTGTTTATTTGTTTTCTGTTTTTCACCTCACTGTTCCCCTGTTTCTTCTCTGTAAGAAGGAATACAAGTCACCATCTTGGTCAAACCAGTGTTTGACCAAGATGGTGTGATTTATTGTTAAAAATAGAAAGGACATTTTATAGTATAAATTGTAGTATGTTTATAGTATAAGTTATAGTATATAAATTGGTTGGTGTAAGTATAAATATAGAAGAATAAAAGCAATTTCCTTTGATCTCTGCATGAGCAGAACTTTGTACAACTGTTTGTCATGATGATTGATTGATCATTCACATGATGCAAAGTTTTCTGTTGTTTTTCCTCATGTGTCTTTCTGCCGGTGTAACAGCTTTTCACACAGAAAGCAAAACTTCAATTGAGATATAGTTTTCTATGTGGCTCTTTGCCTTTGTGTGTGTGTGTGTGTGTGTGTGTGTGTGTGTGTGTGTGTGTGTGTGTGTGTGTGTGTGTGTGTGTGTGTGTGTGTGCGTGCGTGCGCGCGCGCATGGGTGTTTGTGTGTGTGTGCGTGGGTGTGTGTGCGTGCACTGACAGAAGAGGCTGAACAGCAGGAACTGCAATATCTTTTTTGATAACAGGGAAACATTGCTGTCCTTTATTATTGTATTCTGTCATTAGATAATGGCTTGTGAAGGATTTTATATTGGTCTGCATGCAGGTGTGTATATTCAGTGGTTCGTGTAACAGTATATGTCCTTTAACTCTTAAACTTTTAAACTAAGCTACTTTCTATGAATGAATGGAGCTGCTCCTCTCTATGTGCAGGGAGCTACACTCACCGTGTGTGTGATGGTGTGTGTACGTGTTTGTGTTGGCTGTGGGGAGCGGAGATCGATGGTCTGTAAAGTGGATTCCTTATTGGCCTGTTTGCTTTGGCAGCTCTTGAAAGAAGCTCACTGATTACAGTCCCAGATGTGTCACACACATGCATCGGTAGTCTCACACACACACTGCATGCTGTTGCTGGCTTTCATGTCTGTAAATGCGTATGTTCCTCCAGCAGGTCACAGCTTTACAGGAACTCTGTCTCTGTCTCTCTTACTCTGCCTCCCTCCACACACATGCAGAGCAGTATTGGACACCACGTTGGATAATGTTTATGAATATCATATCTCTGTGTTTTTTGTGAAATATTTCAACTAAAACACAGATTCTGAGAAGCAGCCTCAAGATCTCACCAAAGGCACTGTTATTTTCTAAAACTAGTCCAGGTTGCAGAATGCTTCTCAAATGTTTGGTTTTTATTGAGCTAGTTAGACTCATATTTACCGAAAAGCATCTCTTCTTCCTGTCATAAGGAGGCACCTGATCACCCTGAGACCCTTATCACCAACTCTGTTTGCACACCTTCCCAAAACAAATCAGTGACATTATCCCTTTGATACCAAAGGAACAGGTTTCAAAGGGATACCTGTTTAAGTTTGAGTCAGTCTGGGATGAATTGATAGATGGGATGTTTGGGACCAGTTACTTTCACTTTTTTTCTTTAATTGTTTGTTTGGTTTTGTTTTTGTTATTGTTGTTTTTTTATTTTGTTTTTTACCATGCACACACATTTCATTTACTGATTCCAAAATTCCCTTTCAGTGTGTTATTTTTTTATTAAAATAAAGAAGGAAATGAAAAAGGAAACAAAAAATAGGAACATGTATAGGGAGTGGACAAAAAAATTATTGCACCATATCTGAATAAAGATTAGTAAAATGAATACAATGACTGAAGAATTGAAATATTTCACTAGCAATTCTTAATTAAAAATGAATAAAAATATACCTTCAAAATTCTTAGTTTCAGTGTGTGTAACCTTATCCACCTAGGTCACTCCACCTTTATTTATTTCGAGTTTTTTTTCTCAGCTGAACAAATGTTGCATTAATTTTGGGGAAAGTTTTGAAATGTATCATTGCAATCTATTTTCTGACAACATAAGTGAAACACATTAAATTGATCAATTCCACACAAACTGATACTTTCAAGCCTTAATAAATGTGATTATTTTTTTTTGCTCACAGCTAATAATCAGAGCAATAAAAAACATTTTAAGATAGAAATTTAAGCTTAATGAATGTGACTGTACTATTTTTTTGATCCATAGAACCTCCATAGCTAAAACTCATCTCAAGTGTAGGGACATGTGATTCTACACCCAAAGACATGCCGAATGTCCCTAGGATGGTTGAAGGGCTTCAACCATACTTAAATCAATAACTGCTTCAACTAGTTTGGATATTCAGACATGATTCACCTTTGTCCATTAGGATTCAAAGAACATGACTTTTTTCTTCATCCACAAATATGCCAAGTTCCAATTTAAAAGGTATTCATGTAAAGTTTTCCCCTTTGTAGTGGAAGCTAAAAATATAAATAAATGTCAGCCTGATTAATTTGTTAATGCAACAAATATTTTTCATATTTTCAGTATTTATATCAAACAAATAAAGATGTTGTAGCTGCATATCTTATAGTGTTGGTTCCCCTAGCAACACTAAAATACCCAGGTAACTAAATCGAAATTATTTCTAGTCTTACTATGCCAAGTGCTCAAAATACTTTACATTACAGCCACATTCACTCATTCACGTCTACAAATGTCCATACATTCACACATCAATCACTAGGCAACTTTGGGTCAAAGTGCCTTGCCCAAGAGCAAATTGATATAACAGCAGGGAGCTGGAATCACAACTTTCCAATTTGCTAGATATTTCCTCTACCACTGAGCCACAGCAGGCCCAGCTACACCCTGAGAGTGTGCTTTCTATCTGGCAAGTATTAGCAGGAGATCCTTTGAATCCTGTGAATGGTGAGGTGGGGCCTCCATTGGTCAGACTTGTTTTAGCAGCACATCATATTCAGGGGAATCTGGAGGCTAAGTCAGCACCTCAAAACATTGCTAAGGATTTTTGCTCTGTGGCCTGAAAGAGACCACAGGCATCAGGAAGTGCACTTTCCAGCCTGACTGGTCTGCAGCTATGCTAAGTTAGAGTATATTCAACAAACTGTCAAGCCCTGTGTCTTCTGACACCTTTCTATTAGAAGCAGAATTAACTGATCCAACAGGCCAAGCTTTGCTCCCCACATGCGGTTATAAGCCTTACCCACACATGGTCCTATACCCTATTCAATGATTTCAGATTATTTTACCATCTAAACGTAATAAAACTCCATCAAAGCGCAATAAAAATTATGAATGAGAAAATTAAAATTTCACTTGCAGTGTTACATAGTTTTATAGAACCTTAAAGGGATCTATGACTAGTTGTAACAATAGACTTTATTTGAGAAATCTTTATTTTAGATGTAAAAACATTACTGTGATAACACTGTAGGTTGTTTAGTTT
This sequence comes from Micropoecilia bifurca, assembly GCA_903067075.1. Classification (NCBI taxonomy): domain Eukaryota; kingdom Metazoa; phylum Chordata; class Actinopteri; order Cyprinodontiformes; family Poeciliidae; genus Micropoecilia; species Micropoecilia bifurca. The sequence continues at coordinate 22,241 of CAEGAF010132493.1, forward strand.
TTACAAATTTTAATAAAATATTGTCACACCTATATCACCATGTTGTTCATGCTGCAGTGCATTCTGGGTAAATGATGTCTACTTGGTCCGTACATTACTCATCGCTGTTACTCAAAACAGCGATGAGTAATATCTTTAAGCCTTTTCAGTTTGAACCGGAGTGCGTTGAAATCGATGGAAATGTAGGAATCACAAGATATTGAAGATGAGGAGGACCGAGCTGAGGAAGAGAACAGAGTTGGCCAAAGGAATGTTGAGGGCATAAATAGGTATTAACAAACTTGTTCAACTAATCATGGATCCCGCTTAAGGAATCTATGATTAGTTGAACATGTTGGTCTAAATAGGTTATCATTTTCTATTAAATAAAAAAATGCTGACTATGGCATACCAAGCAAGCTACAGTATATTCAAGTACAGTAAATACATAAAAACTCAATTACTTCAAAAGCTTACATTTTTTTGTTACATTTTTCACCCATGGAAGCTGTCTTTTTTTTCACGTTGCTGGGTTGATAACACCATTGGGTTAATTCTGTACTGGAATCTACAGAATAAGCAAAGGAAGGCTAACTTTACCTGGATTGTTGTTTATTGTATTCCGGTTGACTGGTGTAAATTAAGAGAATGCCTCACTGCATTGCTGTCAGCAGTAATTTACAAATAAAAGAGTGAAGTGAGACTGCCTAACTTCCCACATGAAAAGAAGTTGTGTACAGCTGCATACAACTTCCATAGAACCTATATTTATCTCCTCAAAATTTCTCTCATGAAGACTTTGAGTCATTTATTTGAGCAAACTGGTATAGGATCCAACAGGTGATCGTTATCTTCACAAGCTATCAACAGTTTTCATCCACAAAACACCTAAGCTTCACTGCCAGCTAGCGAGTGAAAGACGCTGGTAGAAACGTCAGAAACAGGCAGTGCTGGAAGCTGTTTTAAACAATAACAGAACTATTGCTACTGCCATTGGTACTGAATGTGAAACCACAGATCTGACACTGAAACAAAGACCAGATGGCTGTTATCGGAGCACACAATCATTGTTTCATTTATGAAGCTAGTGGCAGCACAAACACCAGCTTCTTTGGCCAACTCCATCCTCTTTCTCCATGTGGTCCTCCTCATCTTCATTATCTCTTGTGACTTCTATATAACCATCAGTCCCAAAATGCTCAGGTTCAAATTTAAAAGGTTTAAGGTTACTCATTACTCTTTTAACTGAACAGAGTTAGCATAATTGAAGCAAGCATACATCATCTACCCAGAAACCTTTGCAGCATAAACAACATGACAACATCGGTGTGACAATAATTTATATTTATGTAAATGTATAAAAACCAAACGGCCTACAATATTTTTATTGTATTATTTTTACATCTGAAATAAATATTTCTCAAATAAAGTCTATTGTTACAACTAATCATGGATCCCTTTAAGAATGTTTCCTGTTAGGATGCCATGCCTCTGTCAACATAGATCAGAAATGCTGAATAAACGTCATTAGCAGAGCTGTGGTTTTTGGGACTTAAATTTTTATCTCTCGAAGGAGATTTTTAATTTCAATGAAACATGCCTGGTTAAATAGAGGTTACATACATACATTTACTTGTGGGGTGTGTGTGTCTGTGTGTGTGGCCCAATAAAATCCTCTTCTCTTGACATTTTTATAGCAGGTAAGTAGAGGCTGAATTTATGGTACTTGTTTTGAGACCTAAGGAGACTTGGCTGGCCTTGAACTGGACACACACACACATGAACTTCTCTTTAAGTGTACTTTTTCAGCTTTAATCACATTTATACTGGAACTACCTGACAACCTATTACACAGAGCAGAAACCATAGTCTCCTACCAGCCAACCTTCTTCATTTGAGCTGCTCAATAAGTTCTCCAAAGAATTAGGCAGAAGACTTAAAAGCCACAGAATAAAGCTGGCTTGTAGAGTTGGGTACACATAAATTATACACTGACAAGCCAAAAAGGCTTGGCCAAATGTATCTTTTCCTCTTGTGACATGGCATGATACTCCTGTACCTTTTTCAAACCCTTTGGTATGTAACTTTAAAATAATACAGCAGGATCTTAAAGTTCTGTCAGGTCTGAATTATATTCATTCCAGAATTTTTCCTTGTGTTCTGGGTCTGTACTGCTTGGTGAATCTGTTTGATAAATGTTGGTTGCCTTTGTTCCTCAGGATACCTCATAAGCTTTGTAGACCACTTTTTAAAATCACAGTAATGGAAGCAGTATGTAATAAGTAGTGACAGGGGTGGGAAGACCTGAATACAAATTCATGCAACTCATTTTAGATTTTTATTTGTGTAAAATGGTGAAAACAAGTTGTCCTTTTTCATGCACTTTATAACTACACTGTACTCTGAATTTCTCAAACAGAGGAGAGATGTTTTTCTTTTTATTGCTTGATGGTGCTAAAACTCCAGAGTAGACAGAATAATCGGCCCAGGTCCAGTCTGTGACAGCCAGTGGCTTTAAACAGACAAAAGCAAGAGGATGAGAGCAAAGAGCAAGGAGAGCATTCCCAGGTGGCTGCTTGGCTTCCAGAACAATTCTCCCCAAACCTGATGAGGAAATGAAATGTTCTCCCCATCCCTTCTATCCAATGTGATTAATTCCCTGTAAGATGCTTGCTTTTAGGCCCAAGAGAGTCATGATAATGGAGGATTTATTCTGTTAGAATGAATGAGGCTAGTGGAGCAGTGTTAGATGTTTTATAATGCTTTTCTTTCTCTCTCTGTTAGCTAAATGCCTCTTTCTTTCTTTCTTTCTCTGTTTTAGTCTGTCCCTCCTACTTTCTTTAATGCAAGCAGAATCATTTATCTCTGTTTTTAAGTATACACTACTTGATTCACTATAAACATGGGAAAATAGATATTTTTATATTTCTTCAATAACCTGCTGACGATGCAACTGTACATCTGTATTTATCCCCTCTGGTGTGATAACGCCAGCTTAGGGACACATTAGGCGAGGCAGGGTGTTGAGATCAAATGGGATTGTGGAGGATTTCCAGGAACACGGGGTTGTGGCTTTAGTGATGGGAATCCTCTTCGTTTACCCCCCTGAGAGAATGCAAGTACGCACTGTACAATATTCCAGTATTCAGAGAGCAGACCACAGAAGGCAGGACCAGTTGTGAGACAACAGAATATGCACGTTGCTTTAGGCATTACAGAGGAAGCTTTTTTAAAACATCTGCAGAGAAATCAGGTTTTATTTCCGATCAAATTACAATTTATAGAAAAATACCCTGTCAAGTGCAAAACTGGTTTTCTAGGTTAACACTGTGAAGATGATTTTAATTAATGTTGCAGAACTCTAAGAAATTATTGTATTTAATCTCTGAAGTCTATTGTTTTAGAATCAGACAATGTGTGAGAAATAAACTGCGAAGGATGTACGCTGGCTATGAAGACAAAACATGTTTTACAGTGTGAATGAGACTGATTGTAAAATATCCGTAAAAGTCCTGACTTCATACCTTGCCCTTGCAACAGATATATTTTCTCAACAATTTATAATCCCTCCCTGTCTGAGAAGGTCCAGCACCATCATCCTGCTGCTGCCTCTGCTCCTATGTGTCCTCCTTGACTCTTTCCTCTTTCTATTGTTACAATAAAGATATATTTTAAATATGTCAAAATTAAGAGTGAGCACAACTTCTGCATGGAAATGAAAGAGCATTGTGTTTGTCCCTAGAATTAAAAAATCTGTAGTTATTAGTCTTGAAGTAGTGCTACTCAAATAAGAGTAACTCAAATAACATATAAGTAAAAAATATTTGGTAAATACGCTGGAGGGACTATGTCTCTCGGATGGCCTGGGAACGCCTTGGGGTTCCTCTGGAGGAGCTGGAAGAAGTGGCTGGGGAGGGAAGTCTGGGCCTCCCTTCTGAAGCTGCTGCCCCCGTGACCCGACCCCGGATGAAGCGGAAGAAAATGGATGGATGGATGGATGGCTACTTAAGCACTGAGAAACTGATCATAAAATCTTATATAATATTTTAAAATTATGTAATCAAACAACAAAACTGTTAATTGCAATGTATGTCATTTTAAACACTGAAATAAAATACAAAAATAATACTATGAATCACTATGAATTTGGGGCAACTGTGGCTTTGTGGGTAGAGTAGTCGTCTTGCAATCAGAAGATTGCAGGTTCAATTCCAACTTCCTCCTGCTACGTGTCAATGTGCCCCTGGGCAAGGCACCTAACCCCAAATTGCCCATTGAGCTGTGTATCGGTGCATTTGTGAGTGTGAATGGGTGAATGTGACTCTAGTGTAAAGCGCTTTGAGTGGTCAAAAATGATTGGATAAAGCATTATAGTTCAGTCCATTTGCCATAAAATAAAACAGAAGGAACACTTTGCCAAATATGTTTTTAAAAATAATTATTTACATGAAATAAATATTTATGGTAGGGAATGTGTACATGTTAGAACAGGGTAATGCTCTTCCAGTGACAATAAACGGTATTTACTGTATCTTATTAGCCTTAACTGAAGGGAGAGCTGCTGAGCTGAACATTACAGTCTGTGTCAAGTTCAGCAAATAGCCAGAGACAAAAGCCAAGACACCTTGCAGAGTTTTCTTCCAAATAAATCGAGTTGGTGGAGTAATTCAGCAGCATGCAGGCAATGTTAGCTAAATGATGACTGGTTAATCCAGTCCTGTTAAAGCTAGAGTATGTCACTTTCAGAAACAAAAAATGTTTTTTTTTGCATATTTGCTGAAACTATTACTATGTTGTGACAGTGTACTATGAGACGGTGTTGCAAATACAAAAGAAGAGTTGGCAAATCTGGTCACGACTTTTTGAAAATGTTGCCGCAAAATCAGTAATTTAAGGCCACAATAATCACACAAAAAAACATGGCAACATTCTGCGGGGACTGATATAGTTTAACCTTGCAATAATACTGAAACAGTAAAGCGTCTGTTGCCTGAAAACAGTCAGTAGATGGTTTTTACTTCTGCTGACTGTCTATTACAATCTCATGTAGTGGACTGTGTGCTGGTGTGTGTTGAAAATGTGTGACACATAAGAGTTTCTATTTTGTTCCAACAATTTTTCATTACTTACAAAAGTCCTGTGATCACATATTTGTATCAGTTCATATATGAACAGAAAAGCAGAGTTATGACCTTTTCATTCTTTTGACTCCTCAAAGAGCTGAATATTGCTGTTTGTGATCCTTCTGCCAAATGGTACTTTTATAACTGTATGAGTTTGGAATAAAATAGTTTTTCACTGTTCTTATATCTGATGAGTGTTTCAGAAAGCATTTTATTGAAAGAACAGACACCCTATGTTAGTGTTTCGTAACTATTATAAACAATCTAAAATAAAGACAGCTCTTTAAACCGTTTTTGAGCTGTTCTGTCTGTGTGTTTGTGTCATTCATTACTAAGCTCAGTGGGGAATTAGTCTTCGTTTTTTTCCAGGACATCATGGAATTCCATATTACCATAATTCCCAGTCGGGACTTTTAGTGGGGATGTTGGGGTGCCACATTGTATATCACTGGTACAGCTTTGTAAATAACTCTAAAGTATTTATTTGTGTGCCAGTAAACAGGGGATAGTGCTGGTTTAGACTGGTTTGGATTGAAACACTTCTCTGAAAATAGGTCTGGATTACAGACATAAGGAGAAAAATGACGATGGATGAGAACAATTTCCGTGTGATTGATAAAGGCCTTTGACCCTTTCGCACAACGTTTGATGCTCAGATGACAAGGCAAACATACTCTGTCTCATATAGACATACATGGAGATACTCAGGCGCTGACACACTCAAACCATGTAATTGAATATTGTGCAGAAAGCAAACATTCTCCTGTAAACATATCGTCTATCACCTCTATAGTTTAATCCATATCTTCAATGCCAAAACGAGATGCACACCCGACACACACACACACACACACATACACACACACACACACACACACACACACACACACACACAAAGCTGCAGCTTGTCAAACAAACAAATGAGCCTGGAGTCCCTGTGAAAGTCATCACCATGACCATCCCAGCATCATCATCACGTTATTCTGCTTCATTACACAGCAACACAATCCAGCCTGAAATCAATTAGCTGGCCATGCTTGTACCGTGAAGCGTACTCCCCACTCCCTGTCCTGTGCTTTGGTTTGATGAAAACTAATGTCCAACATCCAGACGAGAGGTGCAGCTGTGGAAGTGCCACATCTTTTATTTATCTTTTGTTATTTTGGAAATAGCAAGAACCTTTGCTTCAGAACCCCCTGTAGTGTCCATGGTAGCCAGCGGTACTTCTACATGGTGTGACTGAAGTCCGCTCTCATTTTTCAAGGTCCAGGATGAACTTGAATGCAACTTAATTCCCTTCACTTTTGACTAAGCATTTAGTTTTATTTTAAGATTAACCGTTGTTATATTTTCAAGTGTTTTGTGTAAATATGTTAGTTAATGCATATAAGTTCTCTAGTAGACATTGCTTTACTAACTAAATAGGTTTTTTTAAAAGAAAAGTACAAAAAGTCTTTCAATGAAAAGTTAATATGTAACACAAACATTTTAATTAAAAATCAGTAGTGGAACTTTGAATGTATTTTATTTTCTGTGTTTTTAGTTGCATCATCTAAATAATAATAATGAATCCACCACAAATGCTTGTGGTTAGAGAGTTAATAATTTTTCTCTAATATTAAGAAAAACATGAAGCTATGAGGTGACCAGCTGTTGCAAGTCCAGTACAGTGGACTCATAAAAATGTAAGATGCAGCACATTTTTCAGCACACATTCTTGTCATATTGCAGTGGGAGTTCCTACAGTAAAAGTTAATTGTGTGTTACTCTCTACATCAGTTTAGCAAACATCCAATAACAGGTGGAGACCTCTCTCCACCAGGTCTCATAACTACATTTTGACCCCTGACTGTATTTTAATGAGCAAACTGTTCATAGCTTCATTTTGTTTCTTAAATCACTGTTGTCCTTCCACACGGCTTCCCTTCAGTTTATCATAAATGTTTCTCCTTAGTTTATGCCTGTAAGCATGTTCGGCTGAGCAAAAGCCTCCATCCATGCCATCTGACTGCTGGTTTAGGGAGAGTCTGTGCAGATAGTTAACCAGCTGAGAGCGACCCAGCTCTCTGTTTACTCTATATGCACTATTGTGAAAACAAGCATGCCGATACAATAAGTTCCCTAATTACTGTCAGCTGTTTCCTATCGCCGTATTGAATTACTTTTCTCCTCAGCTACTGTGTAAATCTACAGTTGGCCAGAATAAATGATGAATTTTCTTACATACACCAAACTCTGAGATATGAGTAAGGCATAATAATTCCCATTTTATTCCCCTTGTGTGAATGTATTTAAAACAGCTGAACTGTTATTAACCTCTGTTCTAAAACCTCTGTGTTGTCTTTTACTGTGCTTTGTCTTTCTGAAACCCTTAGTTATGGAAACACAAAAATAAAACTAAATATTGTAAAACCATGCTGTGTTGACCCAAATGTGTTCGTTTGTAAAAATTAGTTTCTCTTCAGTCCATATTAACCAGTGTAGAGCGCCTTGCAGAATTTGAGTCCAGGTGTGTTGCTCAGACAGGGCCGTGTTCCACATTAGGTCAAGTGTCTATCTTTGCTGTGCACATTAAAAATCTGTGCATGTGAAAGGCCTGGTGAGTTGTGTGTGTTTGTGCTCTCTCAGGTGCCTCATCACCGTGTGTTTGCTCACCACTTTCTCTTAGAAACCAACATAATCATCCTTCCAGAAAACACATTCACATACAACCAGAGTGTGTATTTTCTTGATATGTGTGCAAACATGAGCATGGATGTTCTGTACCATCAGTAGAGAGATCTGTGGTTTTCAAGCATACGACACCAACATTAATCAAAAGCTCTGAAATCTGATGTTAGACATGCCATGTTTGGATTAATTTAATATTTTTAAATGCTGCTATTTCACAAAAAGACATTTTATGACATTTTCCAATTTAATATGATTGGTCCTTTTTATGTCTAGTTATAAATGCTTAAGTCCAAAATTGAAACCAATGGATTTAGATTTCAAATAATTGAACCAAGAAGTTTATATATATATATATATACTGAGATTTTCAAATACTATTTTTTAGTTTTATAAAAGAATTATTTTTTTGGTATTTTTTACTTGCTGGGGTTGTCGCATCACACTCATCTATAATTGCTTTCTTAGAAACAACAGTAAATATGCCAGGCAGCCATGACTAATTATTGGCTGACATGAGGGAAGTCTTTGGGATTACATGGCTGTAGTCCATTCTAAAGTTTATGGTTTGAACATAAATATTAAGATTAGGCCTTGGCCGCCAGGAAACCTCTGTTTAGGAGCAAGACTGTGACATCATGTATGTGTGAACAGACACATACGAGCCATAGCAGATCTTCAAGCCTCATGGTGAGCAAAGCACAGCAGATGCCTAATTTGACATGTCTTGAATTAGCCTAGTGGGTGGCATGTCCGTGCCTGTGTTTGTGTGAGTGGACTCATCTGCAATTAATAGCATACAGGTTAATGCATCCTCATATTGAAATGCCACATGTTTGTGTGTTTGCGTGGACATGTGTGTATTGAGTAGTGAGTAAAGTGCCTTGAGGCAGACCCCAGTATCAATGGGGATTACTAACACTTAGTCAACACCACTGAGACTGCAAAAGGAGTAAATGATTTAGAACCACTGGCCTTAATGTAATGAAAGAAAGACCCTCCATGTCAGGAACACACACACACATGCACACGCCCACACACACATACACATTCCTACCTATGGGTGATAATCCTGGGAGCTTACATCTCCATTAACACTAAAGCTGAACCACAAAGCTAGCTACCACTCTGTGTTTCCCTGAGGACATCAAAGACACTTTCCCACTTTTCTGACATTCCCAACCCTCTCCCCTTCCCCCAAGCAGACACATATACACACACACGCACACACAATGCATCTTTCTATCTTGACAAAGACTTTTCATTGACTTCAATTAATTTCTACAGCCTAACCCTGACCATTTCCCTTGACCTAATAATTACCAATACATGCCTAATTCTAAACCTAACCTAAGCTCATTGCACACCTTAGACCTAAAGCTAGCCCCAACCACAAAACAGCACAAGTTCTTATGGGACCATAATGGGAATGTAGTAGTTCTTGGAAAAATGGGTCTTCCAAGGTGAAAAATGCTAAAAAAAAAAAAAAAAAATACACACAAATACACACCCATGAGGGATGTCAGCATGGGTTCACAGCACAGTCACAGACGTGTGTGGCTGAATGAGTCTATTAAAACGATGTTATGAAGTTCTAGCATGGTGATGATACTGTATTTGTGTCCTCTAGTATGAATAAAGGTCCACTGCATCTACGCAACTCAAATACAGCCTGGTTACTCCAAGACGTTGTGTAGCTTAGGTTCTTTTAACTTGCTGGTAGATTTCTGTAAATCCAAGCTTTCTGAATGTGTCCAATCTTCCTGAACTTGTCTGGTAGATCTGCTTTATTAGTTGCTTGATTTCCATTGGAATAGGGATGGATAGATCCCTATTCCAAATTTAACCATAAATATTCTTTGAAAGAAGTGTGTGCTACTTTGTAAGGCTTGTCACACTAAATGGTGGGATTTGTTGCACAGCTGTGGATGGCATACGATTTTAAAATGGTCCCTCATAAACTTGTAACTGAGTGTAGTCCTCATTGTAGCTGCAGCCTGCTTTATGGCCTGTTGGTTGGTGACACACTAACTGTTTTTGCAGTGCCTGACTTAACACCACCACCTGCGTTTGCTCTCTTCCACACATTGGCTCACACACCATTACATATTGCACAGGCCCTATTGTAAAGAAATTAGTTCAGTCAGGCCCCTTGCATTAAAGCGTAATTAAATAAGCACTAAGCTGCCTTCTGCCTCTGAACTCCACAGGTAACCCAGAAACAATGGTATGAGCACTTAGGGACTCTGTCTTTCTTGATCTAGTTTACATCTTGAACATACTTTTTCTGGACTGGTTGAACTGGTATAGTGCAAACATAAAATGTTTTAGATTTATCACTGCACAGATAACATTTGCTATTGGATAAGATAAACCCTCCAATGTAAATATAGTTTAGATTAAAATCAAGTTGTAAATGTACCTCCATTCCCAAGTTAAAACTCATATGCAGATATACAAATTTACTTCTAGAATAGAATCTGGAATAATTTGTTTTATCATGTAATTATGCTAATTATATGTGGAAAAAATGTTGACACTTCCCAATGTTTTCCAAGATTATGGAGTTGATTAATTTGAGATAAAAAAAATTACAAATTCAAAAAATGATACATTCCTGTTGACTGAGGTTTGAAACGATGATTTGAAAAATATTTTTAGTAATGCTTCCTTCCAGGCCTTGTTTTCTCATTAAGTATTTTATTTCTAAATATGTGAAATATTTTTATTTCAAATTTTACACGGATCTTAAAGTGAATGACTGAATAAACATACTATTAATGGTAAAAATATAAAACTTTTCAAACACTTTGTTTAAAGCTGGTTTATTTACATGCCAAGGTTATCAGCTAGGTGGGCCAGCTAACATATTAGTTAATGTATACAGTAGACACCGATAGGAACCATTATTTCCAACACCATATCACAAGGAGTCACCAACAGCATTTATCAAAGCAACTATACATCTTCACTGAATACATTTATGGCAACAACATCACAGTTACAAGCTGAATTTAGGTCATAAAGTACTAATAAAACACCACTAGATACCAAATATTTTGCTCTTAGTGTTCTGAAACTGAAGCAGTTTTTGGGATCACATCTTAAAATACTTCAGCACAAAAAGAAGATTAAACATTGTTCCAAAACTTGTATGTCTTCTAAAACAGAAGTAAATTTATGTCACATTTTTATTCCATATAAATATATATTTAAAAAAATAAAAATAAATTCCCATCTCACCCTCCGCGGGTGGTCGGGTCCTCTACCTGAGGCCTGGAAGCTTGAGGGTTCTGCGCAGTATCTTGGCTGTGCCTAGAACTGCACATTTCTGGACTGAGATGTCTGATGTTGTTCCTGGGATCTGTTTTAGCCACTGCTCCAGTTTGGGGGTGACTGTCCCGAGGGCCCCGATGACCACAGGCACCACTGTGGTCTTCACCTTCCAGTTCTTTTCCAGTTTCTCTCTGAGACCCTGGTATTTCTCCAGTTTCTCGTGCTCCTTTTTCCTGATGTTGTAATCACTTGGTATTGCTACATGCTTTCCTCAGTTGTTTATCCACCACCACAATGCCCGGTTGGGTCTCCATTACCATTTTGTCTGTCTAGATCTGGAAGTCCCACAAGATCTAAGCTCGGTCATTCTCCACCACTTTTGGGGGTGTTCCCCACTTTGATCTCGGGGCTTCTAGTCCATATTCTGCACAGATGTTCCTGTACACTATTGCCCACCACTTGGTTGTGCCGTTCCATGTATGCTTATCCTGCCAACATCTTGCACCCTGCTGTTATTTGCTGGACTGTCTCAGGGGCCTCCTTGCACAACCTACACCTTGGGTCTTGTCTGGTGTGGTAGATCTGAGCCTCTACAGCTCTGGTGTTTAGGGCCTGTTCCTGTGCAGCCAGGATGAGAGCCTCTGTGCTGTCCTTGAGTCCAGCTTTGTCCAGCCATTGGTAGGATTTCCTGATATCAGCTACTTCAGTTATTTGTCGGTGGTACATCCCATGTAGGGGCTTGTCCTCCCATGATGCTACCTCCAGCTCCTTATCCTCTGCTCCCCATTGTCTGAGACATTCACTGAGCACATCGTCTGTTGAGGCTTTGTCCTTGATGTATTTATGGATCTTGGATGTTTCATCCTGGACAGTGGCTCTCACACTCACTAGTCCTCTGCCTCCTTCCTTACGGCTCGTGT
>CAEGAF010132498.1:0-18172 GCA_903067075.1 Micropoecilia bifurca
AGCCCCCTGGTGGTTGAAGAAAAATCCACATATAAACGGCTTGTAGTCCGGAAAATACGGTATATGAAAAAAAAAATAAATTAAATGCTCTCTGGTATTGTTCAGGGGGCTGGATCATATGGGCAGTAGTTTGGGGACCACTGGCGTAGAGTGTTGCTGATTGTTTTCTTTGAGACTGTGGTCCCAGCTCTATTCAGGTCATTGACCAGGTCCTGCCATATAGTTCTGGGCTCATTCCTCACCTTCCTCAAGATCAATGATGCTCCACGAGGTGAGATCTTGCATGGCGCCCCAGACCGAGGGAGATTTTCCGTTATTTTATATTTCTTCCATTTTCTAATAATTGCACCAACTGTTGTTGCCTTCTCACCAAGCTGCTTGCCTATTGTCCTATAGCTCATCCCAGCCTTGTGCAGGTCTACAATTTTATCCCTGATGTCCTCTGGTCTTCTGGTCTTGGGCATTGTGGAGATGCTAGAGTCTGAGTGATTGAGTGTGTGGACAGGTGTCTTTTATACAGGTAATGAGTGGAGAACAGGAGGGCTCCTTAAAGAAGAACTAACATGTCTGTGAGAGCCAAAATTCTTACTGGTTGATAAATGATCAAATACTTATTTCACACAATAAAATGGAAATTAATTATTTAAAAATTATACATTGTATTTTTCTGGATTTTTGTTTTAGATTCCATCACTCACAGTTGAAGAGTACCTACGATAAAAATTACAGTCTTCTACATACTTTGTAAGTGGGAAAACCTGAAAAATAAACAATGTATCAACTACTTGTTCTCCCCACTGTAGATAAAGCACTATATAAGTTCAGACCATTTACCATTTACTGTAATTAAGTACAATTTTCGTGTATCTGTACTTTACTTAAGTAGATTTTATAATGGGTACTACTACTACATTTTACAGTAAGTATCTGTACTTTCTTACAGTGGGTGGCGCGGGAAGCCGTCTGGATGAAAAAAACAACAAAAAACATGAACGCTGTATGCAGTGGGTTTTTACCTTAGAATGACCAACTCTCTGTTATTCCTATGTAAATTTGATACAGTAGGGGCTTCTGCACTTCCCATATCTGTGTCATTTGCCACTTTTTATCAGCAGTTAAAACTGTTTCATCCATTCTTAATTGATGAAACAGTGGTAACCTGTTTTTCGAGCCGCCTTTAAACGCAACATGAGAGCTACGACGCTCGCGCTGGGTTTACACCTGTGCTGCAGTGAAGGAGACCTACTGCAGCAGCTGTAGCTCTGTACAGAGCTTAGCACATTATTGTGTTAGAATCATGGCAGCAAACCAGCAAAAAGCAAAGAACTTTTCACAGTTTTTCCCCCAAACTAACCGACTGAGTTGAGTAAAGCTGTTGGATGCAGGTAAAGTTAGCTTAAAGATGACTTGGATAGCTAATATCAATACAGCACCTCAAGCTTAACAAGTAGCCTGTAGGCTACCGATGTTGTTTATGTTCAGTTATGTACATTCATTTTGCCCCCAGAAAAGTCGATTCCCCCTTCCCCCCCACAGGGGCAGAGACGGGGAGTCTTTAAGAATCCCCTCTCCAACCCCCTCTCACACGTTGTTCAACCAGACAGCCATTTGTAATCTATAGGTGGGGCCCAGAAAATGTTTGGAAACCACTGGGGGGGCGCAGGAGAAAAAGTTTGGGAACCACTGGTCGAAACTATGTTACAGAGAGTAAACACAATAAAAATATGCTTTATCTGTGGCAATGTTTATTAAAATGGCACATTTCTAATGTATTAAAATTAAATATGATCGGTTCACTTAATGATATTGTATTAGGGATTAGATAATGCATTCAGCAAGTACTTTTACTTTTAATACTTAAGTATTTTTAAAAGCCAGTACTTTTTAACTTTTACTTAAGTACAAATGTTAATGTGGTAGTTTTACTTTTACTTGATTGCATTTTTGTCTGTGTATTTGTACTTAAGTAAAATTTTTGAGTACTTGCAGGAATGCTTACATGTTCAGTGTTGAATGTAAACCAAACTAAGTTTAATCTGTATGATAAAGTTGTTGCCTTTCTCATACTTATGGTTAAACCAGTCTCCTAGCTAGAGCCATAGGTTTTCTTAGAGGCTAACCTGAACTAGTTGGGTTTTCCCCCAAGCTCTTCTTTACCTGTGTGCCAATAACGTTACTGTACTTAAATATAAGTAATACAGTAATGCAAATGCTGTGTAATAACTGTAAAAAAGGTAACTACTTCTCGGATTTCACCTATCGCAGGTTATTTTTGGAACGCAACGAGGGATCACTCTGTATATATTCAGGGTTTCCCCCAGTGTATTATAAGCATGGCGGCCCACCATGCTTTGCTAGCCCTGCCGCCAGGCTTAGCGTTTCAGCTGTTTGGGATTCCCCTCAGTAATTTCCCCTCAGAAAGCAGGTGGAGAGTTCGGGCTTTCTGATTTGCTAGCCCCGCTGCCAGGCTAAGCATTGCGCCATTTCAGCTGTTCGGGATTCCCCTCGGTAATTTCCCCTCAGAAATCAAAGCAGGTGCAGAGTCCATGCTTTCTGATTGTCACATTCAGTGTTTGTAGATCTGAGCCTCTATTGCTCTGGTGTGTTGGGCCTGTTCCTGTGCAGCCAGGAGGAGAGCCTCTGTGCTGTCCTTGAGTCCAGCTTTTTCCAGCCACTGGTAGAATTTCTTGATATCAGCCACTTCAGTTATTTGTCGGTGGCACATCCCATTTAGAGGCTTGTCTTCCCTCCAGCACCTCGTCCTCTGTTCCCCATTGTCTGAGACATTCGCTCAGCATATTGTATTTTTTCTGGTTGTCTTTGACTGATAGTAAAAGCTAATTTTTGTGCATCAAGCTGACCTTGTTACAAATTAAACTTGCGGCCCTATGATCTTGAGTGGCGTTTTGTACTTTGACCTGTTCAGCATCAGACAGTAGGCGATATACGATGTAATTTAAAGTGTGACATAATGATGTGTAGTGTAAGTCCCCTGCAGTAACTTGAGCAGTGGTTCATGTGAGGCAGAGTTGTGTTCATGCAGTTCCAGTTTAACTCAACCTGCAGCCTGACAGATGTCATCAGAACACGTCTGTGTATTGAATCAGTCAAACAGGCAACTTCAAAGCTGACTTTTTTGCCTTTGAACTGTCACACTACCTTTGCTGCTTCATCTATTCATTACTCTAGAGCTCTTCTACAGCCTCATCTCTTTTTTTCTCCATCCCTCACTTCTTCTTTGCTACTCTTCATCATGTCCTAGCTTCTCCTTCTTATCTGTCCTATAACTCAGTAATTGATTTGGCTTTCTTTAATTTCTGTTTCTTGTTTTCACTTTTCTGTTTTGACATTTTAGACTTGTGGCTTGTTGTGTAATAGTGTCAGAGGAAATGTCAAGTTTATTATTGTTTTTATATATAAACAGTACAGACCAAAAGTTTGGACACACCTACTCATTCAATGAGTTTCCTTTATTTTCATGACTATTGACTTTTTAGATTCACACCGAAGGCATCAAAACGATGAATTAACACATGTTGAAATATGTACTAAACAAAAATGTGTAAAACAACTGAAAATACGCCTTATATTCTAGTTTCTTCAAAGTAGCAACCTTTTGCTGTGATTACTGCTTTGCACATACTCTGCATTCTCTTGATGGGTTTCAAGAGGTCGTCACCTGAAATGGTTTTCACTTCACAGGTGTGCCCTGTCAGGTTACTAAGTGGGATTTCTTGCCTTATAAATTGAGTTGGGAGCATCAGTTGTGTTGTGCAGAAGTCAGGTGGACACACAGCTGATAAGTCCTACTGAATAGAGTGTTACAATTTGTATTATGGCAAGACAATAGCAGCTTATGTAAAGAAAAACAAGTGGCCATCATTACTTTAAGAAATGAAGGTCAGTCAGTCCGAAAAATTGGGAAAACTTTGAAAGTGTCCCCAAGTGCAGTTGTAAAAACCATCAAGCGTTACAAAGAAACTGGCTCACACAAGGACCGCCCCAGGAAAGGAAGACCAAGAGTTACCTCTGCTGCGGAGGATAAGTTCATCCAAGTCACCAGCCTCAGAAATTGCAGGTTAACAGTTCAGATTAGAGACCAGGTCAATGCCACACAGAGTTCTAGCAGCAGACACATCTCTGCAACAACTGTTAAGAGAAGACTGTGTGAATCAGGCCTTCATTGTAGAATAGTTGCTAAGAAACCACTGCTAAAGACAGGCAACAAGTAGAAGAAACTTGTTTGGGCTAAAGAACACAAGGAATGGACATTAGACCAGTGGAAATCTGTGCTTTGGTCTGATGAGTCCAAATTTGAGATCTTTGGTTCCAACCACTGTGACTTTGTGCGACGCAGAAAAGGTGAACGGATGGACGGTGCCTGGTTCCCACCGTGAAGCTTGGAGGAGGAGGTGTGGTGTTGTGGGGGTGCTTTGCTGGTGACACTGTTGGGGATTTATTAAAAATTGAAGGCATACTGAACCATCATGACTACCGCAGCATCTTGCACCGGCATACTATTCCATTCGTTTTGCGTTTAGTTGGACCATAATTTATTTTTCAACAGGACAATGACCCCAAACAAACCTCCAGGCTGTGTAAAGGGCTATTTGACCAAGAAGGAGAGTCATAGGGTGCTGCGCCAGATGACCTGGCCTCCACGGTCACCAGACCTGAACCCAATTGAGATGGTTTGGGGTGAGCTGGACCGCAGAGTGAAGGCAAGAGGGCCAACAAGTGCTAAGCATCTCTGGGAACTCCTTCAAGACTGTTGGAAGACCATTTCAGGTGACTACCTCTTGAAGCTCATAAAGAGAATGCCAAGAGTGTGCGAAGCAGTAATCAAAACAAAAGGTGGCTACTTTGAAGAACCTAGAATATATGACATATTTTCAGTTGTTTCACACATTTTTATTAAGTATATAATTCCACATGTGTTAATTCATAGTTTTGATGCCTTCAGAGTGAATCTACAATTTTTATAGTCATGAAAATGAAGAGAACTCTTTGAATGAAAAGGTGTGTCCAAACTTTTTTCTTTATTATATATAGTATATTCATTCAGTATATTCAGTCAAGATATTTGTATTTTTCACATGCATAAATTATTCTATTGGTAATAAGTTGTTTGTTGTGTTGTTTTCCAGGTGTTTAAACCATTGGTTGGGAAGAACCTGTTGTCTTCAGTAACAGCAGTGGAATTCTTGCTGGACCGTCAGCGGGACTTTGTCTCTAACCAGTCAGCCTGCCAACCATACCAGGTAATAAACCATCAACTCACAGGCCTGATGAAATCTCTATATTTGTTACTGACTGACTGACGAAATATTACCCAACATTTGCAACGATTGTACTTTTTGTTTTCTTTAACCGCACCGTGTTTTAATTGAGACCATCTACTCTGAGACAACACCACAAGCAATACTTAAATCTTGTGCGTGCAAAGACTGAGACAAACGTAGAGGACTGTGGCAAATGATACACGTTGGACCCCATTTCTAGACAAAAGCGTTAAAGGGAGGTGATACCGGGGCCACGTCATTGTGACACCATTTTCTAGATTCCTAAAGACGTAGTTGCTGCTCCAAACATTTGGGGACAATCTTTTCTGTGGCAGCTTGTTTATAATTAAATTCCAATAAAACAAACTGTCTTTTAATAGGCAGGGAATCGGCGACTTGCCCTGTCCAGTTGACATTGTATGCACTCTTCTGTCACAATTGATAAAAAGTTTGAACCTCAAGGATTGAACATGGAATTATCAATTTGCATCTCGCCATCTCTCCAACTACTATGGTCTCATTGCGGATTAAAAATGGTTGTTGTAGACTAGCGGTTCTCAATCAGTACCGCCCCCAGGGGCCGTTCTGAGGATGGCAGGGGGCGCTGGCGGACATTTTTACAAAAGGGGGTGGTGGGATGCCTTTGGGGGGCGTTTGGTCGAAGGTAGACTTTACACCTTAAATGCACACCAAGGCCAGTTTAGACTTTGAGCAACTTGGTAAAACTGTATTGTGTAACATTAAACCATGCTTGACTGCAACTGTATCGATGTATGTATCTAGCTTCTTGACGCAACTCCGTTCTCTTGCTACTAGTATCTAAAATCACGATACCCTCACTGTGTATCCCTCTGAAAAATTAACCCATTTAAATAAAGAAATCCCTCCATGGGTGATACATGATAGAGAGCGTTCATTTTATAGCGTTAACGCCGGTGCTGTAAGTGTTCCGGTATGAAACAGGGGTGATGGTACAACACAGCACTTTTAAATTTCAATAATCAGAATGCAGAAATTGTTTCCGTTGTTTTAAAAGGTTTATGTCAGTCTGCCTTTTCCCCATTGATACGCTTCCCGACCGCCCTGCACCTTAGGGGCTTAAAAATACAAGACCTGCACTTTGCGCAAAACTCTGAAACAGGAGAAGTGGGACATAAAACGGAGCGAGGAACTAGATGTGAATTATGGCATAAAAACAGAGAATCTGACGCTGAACAGTGAAAAAATCAACACATGATGTGAAACACATGACGATTAGGCGGCGCAGCAGGTGATAAGTGAAGATTATTTGTCTTATGTTATTCGTCTTATAATGGATAAATGATAAAAGTAAATCTAGCAACAGGAAAGAAACTAAAGTGGACATAGCAATAAACCAGAAGAGGATAATACTAATCAAAGGAAACTAAATGGAAATGAATAAAGAACAAAATGAAAGAATAAAGTAAGAAACTAAAAGTAAATACAGAGGAATAAACTGGTATAGCAAGACCTTTTGAGCAATAATTAATACAGAGGACAGTATGGAAAGAATAAACAGACACTATTTCCAGATAAAAGGTAAAATAATATTGTTGAAATGTCATGGGTTTGTTGAGACCACATCTAATAATGAGAATAAATATATCTTACAGACCATAACAGTAAATAACTTATCACTTATTTATGTTTTTAATTAGATTTGATATATTTATTTATTCAATATTATTTTTCATGTCAGTGTTAATGTCATGAGGCTGATGACTCCATGACACTTTCAATTTGACTCATTAGGATTTGATTAAGAACCAGATTTGTTCTTTGTAATTTCTGTCCAGTAAAACTATTAATCTATAAATCAATAGGTCTATATAAAGATATAATCCATGTTTCTGTCTCATATTTGTATGGCATTAAAATGATCTGGAACTTTTGTTTTTCCACTGAAAGCTCTGGTTTGCACAATAAATGCCATGTGGGTGAAGTTTTATGAATGATACTCTGATGTCCCATTCTCCTGAAGACAGCACAGAGCTGCACCACCAGAAACCGACAGAAACACTGAAGAGAAGAGTTGTGACTAATGTAGTTACAGTTCTATCCTTGTTTTAATGTTGCAAAGCAAATAGTTCAAAGTTTAAACTCTTTTATCTTGTCATTTTGTGCAAGATTTAACAACTAGAAAATGGCACAAAATAAGAATATTTTTTACCCTCTGTTTGGCTGCTGTTAGGCCCACTGATTTTAACTTGAATGTTCATTGCTTTTTTCATAGACGCCTGTGAAAATAATTTCTATCCCCATGACCTTTTTTGTTCTCTGGAAAATTATTTTTGATGATAAATGCAGAAACAAGCATAAAAATCAAAACATCTACAATAGTGATAGTAATATTAATAATAAAATAATGGTCAGTGCAAAGCAGCCTGCAAATTCTTTGGTGGGGGGCGGTGAGGGACCTGGATAAAGGCTAGGGGGTGCTGGGCCAAAAAAAGGTTGAGAAACACTGTTGTAGACCTACCTGTAGGCCAATCAACGACTACAGTCTGCTGCCAGTCAAGTCACCTTGGGTATGTCCGGCTTGCACCTCCACTGAGGTGGTTCCAAAAACCAGGAGTAACCGCACAGGATCTGCAAATAGAGACTAATCTGGCCGGGGCAGACAAGGGAAGAATGGGTTAGAGTCACGCCCATGTAGAGGAGCTTAAGCTAATCTTTACACCAAGGTTAAAGTTGCTTTCTAGTACCACTAAACCTGCTGTCACTTTAAAATCTGAATAAGAAAACTTGTTTTTACTTTCATTCCTTTATTCCTGTTTCACATTGTGATCGGATGGCCTCTGAAAACTGTAACTATATACACATTGTCATATATCAGACTTGTCCTATTATTATTGCTTATCTACAACGGTTCTTCATGAGTGAGGCCTACTAAGATTGCAAAATTGTAGGCCTCCCTTGTCACCTAATTTTGAACAAGAGACTTGTTTTTCTCTGAGAAGCAGCTGAATATTTTGCGTTTAATGGCAGATGTCCACATTGTAACTTGTAGAGAGATAATTCCCTAATGGACTCTGTATTAACAGATGCTATATTCACTTGAGCGCAGCAATGGCTACCATTAGCAACTGGTAATATAAATATAAGGATCTTGAGTCTTTGAAATGACACCTCTGATGTAGCAAATCTTCTGCAGACAGTGAGCCACAGACACTTCTCATGTAGTTTGGTGCTCTGATTTTGAAAAGTGTGTTTCAGCACAACTGGAAGCAGCTCTTTGTTTTGTACTGGAACACTGTGTTCCACTCAGTGTCAACCAGATGGTATGGCTGTATTCTGTACTCACTCCCTCAGCCAACAGTTTGTGCATAAGACAAGTCCTAATATCCAGAGAGAAAGAGAGCGAGTTTGTTTCTGTCGTTTCTCTGTTCTTCCAGAGAAAGAACAGAGAAACGCTGCTCCCCCTCTGGTGCTGCTGCTGTGTTTCTGCTGGTGCCACACATGGGTCTATCTTGAAGTTTGTGATTCTTTCATGTGTGTAAAACACATGTGATGACCATTTGTTTACCTTCCAGTCCTGCAACATTTCTTAATTTCTCTCATCTTGATTCAGTCCTAGATTGGTATTTCATGGGTTTATAATGAATAATTTCCTTTCCAGTCCTTTGTTTGAAAAAACAACTAGAAAATCAGTGAGTTAAATCAAGCCGGATTTGTTTGTAAAGTACGTTTCAGCAATACGTCAGCTCAAAGTGGTTTACATGAAAAAAGTAACACAATACTGAACAAAAAAAATTACATTAAGTGGGATAACAAAGCAAAGTAATAAAAGGTGTAATTCAGACTACAGGGAATTTGTTTTTCAGTTATTGTGAATCGAAGGCAACCCTAAACAGATCACTTTTTAGCCTTAATTTTAAAGAGCTCAGTGTTTTGACCATGGCGACATGCAGTTTTGTAGCAGATTGCCGATTACTGATCTTTAAGAAGCCTGACCTGCCGATTCGGATTTCTTCTGCCAGTCTGATATGTTGCTAAATATAGCAAGAAATGTGCTGAATTGGCAACAGTGGAGTCACTATTGTTAACTGCAAATGTTGAGACATAACCTGGTAAAGCCTACGGGTCTATCAGTCAAACCTCTCTCATGGGAGAGGAGAAAAGAACAGTGGTTGATTTTTAGACCTCTGGCTAGATCAGATGTTTACTTGTTAGTATTGACCAATCACCAATCTCCCAAAAATAAGGAACCAATTAATCGGTGCACACATGGTTTGGACTGCAGTTTTCTGGAGATTTGTTCCAGATCAGTGGTGCATCGAAGGTGAATGCTGTTGCTCCATGTTTGGTTCTGCTTCTGGATGCAGAGCAGAACCAGAAAACTTGAGAGGTCTGGAAGGCTGATAGAGAGATCCTTAGAGACTCCCTGTTATACTCTTCCATCCACTCAACCCTGTCCCATTTTTCTTACTATAATCAAATAAAAATAATTAACAAAAAATTGTTCCACTTAGGGGGCCCTAAGCAGCCTCTTAGTTTACCTATGCCTTGTGCCAGCCCTGAGTGTAGTGGAGTTCTGAAACAATAATAGTTTCAGCTCACCTTGAAAAGCTGAAGAATGTTCATGTAGATATGAATTCCTCCAATCATCTTATTAGTCCTGGTGGTGGTTTCTTTCCAACGGGTTCTGAAGGTGGATGTTGTCATCTTCAAAATATATTTTTTCCTAATGCCCTTTCCCGACATGGGTTGAGTGATGTATTGGAGATGTTGATGAGCTACGTGTTTACTTCAAACTTGCAACTTATTGACCAAAACCGAAATAAAAGTGTGTGAATAGCCAATAAATCCCAGGAGTGATAATCAGCTCTACGTTTTCCCTCCACACTCTCTGAAATGGTGCAACTAGACAGACAGGAGCTGGTGTTATGTAGGGAAACGCAAAATAAAGTAAAGTTTAACGTTTCACCATATTTAAATTCATATCAAACTCTGATTATGGCTCATACAAGTGTACAAATAAATATAGGCTGTATATATGTATATCTCATATAGTTTACATTGTTTTAACATACATTACACGTGCACATACTGATCTTCTGTCTCTGGACCTTATAGTATGGATGCATTTGCTGTGTTCCACCACATTTCAGAATCTCCCCTGAGTTCGTTCCACAGTTGATTCTCATGTCCTGAGCTCAGAACGTTGATTGTTTTGTTGAATATGTTCTGTCAGAGGACATTGTAATTTCCTTTATTTGTAGTCTCACTGATGGAGTTGTTGTTACCTACTGTTCCAGGTATTAGTTTTGGATCCTGGTTTGACTCTTACAGTCAGTATTTGCATTTTCATGAGGCAAACTGATCAGTTCTCATTTAGTTTATGCTTTTTGTTTAGTCCTAAAACCAGTGTTTTTGTCCAAATGTCATTCCCTTTCTTGTCTTTCTTATTGATAGTTGGTTGTAGCATGTTGAGGTAAATGTTCACTATTTTTGCTGCAGTAAAATCAGAGTTTAATTAAAAGCCTACAACCTGAATTGTGAACATTGACATAGAATGATTACCATCAGCAACCAAATAAATTTTAAGAAAAGAGAAGCTTCCACTGCTAAGATTTTTACATGAGGACTCATTGTGTCTGTGCAAATTTAAACATCCAGGTTTATGAAGGAGACCTTTGATCGACAGAGCCATAAAACTCTCTCTTGCTCATACACAAACCGTGGCCACTCCCCTCGGTTTATCCAGTTGGACAGGAAGAATGTAAGGTAGGGGGAGGGGGATCCAACGGTTTGGCAAAAATCTACAATGAAATCACTGTTCAGTGAGCCAGCTTAGCTTGCTGCTCAAGTCTGTGGGTCACTGTTGCTAGAAAGTTGAGCGCTGATGCTGAAAAACAGGCAGATAATGAAAGTGTCTGTGCTGACTCAACAGTCTACGAAAGTCCCTCCTCAGTCTCAACTTTGCACCTGGGTTGCACCAAATCTTTTGTGCTGTTATGTTTACTATCTCTTGTAGTAGCATGTGACAGCAGAGTAGTTTGATCAATAGACAATGTCCAACGTCCCTTATGATCTAAACAGCTCCACAGTGGAGAGAATTTTTAGTTAATTTGTAAAAAACAGCTTTTAAAAATGACTGAATGAATCAAACCTTATTAACACAGCATGTTTTATACTGTCCATTGTGCCACAGAGTGCTTTACAGGCTTAAAAACAGGAAGGCAGACATTTAAATTACAATGAATGATCAAATCAAGCAGACAATTATTTGTGACAAAACAAAGAATCAAATGTAATAGAAAATCATTTATACAGAAAGTGAAGAGGTGTTGAAACGCAGTTTGTTTAGAATAGGTTAGTGAGGAAATACTTTGAGATTTGTGTTGTTAAATACTGGTAAATCTATTCTAAAATTGACACATAACGAAACTGAGACTTTAAAATCAGTGTGATGTGGTTTCTCTTTCTGGTAATGTGGTAGTATGAACAAAGTCTCTGCATTGTACTGGCAGGTAAAAGGTCATACTCTTTTTTTAAGAAGCTCCAGTTTGAATATGACATAATTCACAGTGGTGCAGTTGGTAGCACTGTTGCCTTGCAGCAAGAAGGTCCAGGGGTTGATTGACTTAAAGGATCTCTAAAATACAGTTAGTAGCACAACAGGATTTTGGTTATCATGACATTGATACAAAGCTGTGAGTCATCAGTGTAGCTGTGAAATTTTAACTTTGTTCATATCTCCTGATGACACCCCCCCAACAAAGGCATATGAAGATTAAAAAGAGAAGGACCTACAGGTGAGCCTTGTGGAACACTGTGTGGTGGGTCATAATGTTCTGAGGAGCAGCTTTCTGTACAGACAAATAATTTTCTGTTTGCTGAGATGCAAGTAGCAACCCTTCAGGACAGCCTGTCTAGCAGAATGACGTATCAAAAGCTGCACTCATGTCTAGTAATATCAGCGCTGATCCATACTATACTGCAGACTGTTAAAATCTGCTTTAGTGCAGTTTCTGTGCTGTGATTGGATCCAAACCCAGATTGATTGGTTTCTGGAATGCTTTTGGAATTGATTAGAGTTTAGTTGGTAAAGAACAATATTTTAGTTCATTCTTTTTGTGTTAACTTTAAAATTACATGACCCAAGTTCAGGATTCTGTAGCACAACATTTAACTCAACCTTTCATGCTGAATATCAATTTTATGGAGTCTACATTCAAATATGCCAAAAAAAACTAAACTCCTAATCTTGATCTTACAACACAGACATGTGCTCAAGAGCCCAGGTGAAAAATAAAAGTTAAATCATTTTGCATTCTAGGCACGTATGCAATTCATTTTTATATAGTCATAAATGTATATGTAATTTCCTAACTGAAGAACTGATTATTTATATTTTTAGTCTTTCCAGATCAAGTTGTAGTCATGCATTCCAGTCATACTTTTAATCTCGTGGAGGCTTACTTCCTGAGCAAAATGCAGCAGTCAGCTGGGTGAGGAAGTTGAGCTGAGATCTATTAGTATGCCTTGTCTTTTTGGCGTCTTGCTGAGTTCAGGTCTTTTTTTATCATCATTTAATCCTGCAGCTCTGCACTGACCTCACCCACTGACTGACCTTATGTTTGTTTTGGTGAAATCACTGGAACCCAGTAGTGCTAGATGGATTAGTACAATGGTCGCTGTTGTCATTTTACTAATCCATTACTAATAATACGTTCTCCCATGCCCCCTAATATAAGTACTATTAGTAACACACCCAGAGCTCCATACGCAGCTGTTCATTAATTTGCTGAACATGTTTTTGTATGTTTTGTGAGAGAAATATCATTGAGTTGGATCTGTTAACACTGCGGTCATGGAACAATGAAAACACACACTCTGAGTTGTAGTATTTGTAGTACCAGGAGTTGATTACATGATTTTTAATCTGACATTAAGTGTCCAAAACTGCACAACAAGTTCCACAATACCATGCAGTAAACAAACTTTCATTGAAGATCAGCAAGTTGCATTAGCTCTGTAGCAGCAGCTGCAACAGTCCAGAGAGGCGCCAGATGAAAACAGGACTGTTCCATGTTCCCCTTTGGAATTTGGAACCAGATTTTCAACCATACAGCAAGTATTTCTGCTGAATAAAATTGATTTAATCTCTATCACAGATGTGTGACTGGATGAATCCAATGTGATCACCCTACCTGGGGAAGAGTTTGGATAACGTGTAGAAAACTGGAGACTGAAATACAATCTACTGTTTTCCAAAACTTGTCGTTTCAGGAAGATTCATTTACCAAATGCTACATAAAATATCCACAGACAGCTGTGCAGCTCTAAGATACAATAAGATAATAGCACAATATCAAGTTAACACACTAACTCCCTATTTAAAGATTGTATTTGATCATAAAATTATTATTGATCCTTTTGAAAGCTTATTGTGTTTTGTACCAACAGGATTAGGCCATTATCTTCAAAAGCCAATGTGACATGAATTGAAGCTAAATAAGACGTGATCATAAAAGCTCAACAGTCAAAAACATCCCATGTTCTAAAGATTCCACGCTCATCATCTCCAGAATTAATTATTTCAGCTCTGTGTAAAGTCAGGAGGACTTCTGCCCAGATCCTGGTGGAAGTAGCTAAATATGTGGAGACTGACTACAAACAAGGATCCCAAACACAAGGCATTAGTTCATTGGTCCCCAACACTACGTTTCTGGCCTGCCTCCACATTTGGTCTGACCCCGAGAGCATTTAGATTTTTTTTCGTATTTTCCGGACTATAAGCTGCTACTTTTTTCCTAAGCTTTGAATCTTACGGCTTATATGTGGATTTTTCTTCAACCACCAGGGGGCTCTTTAGCAGGAAGTGAATCATTGGACATCAAAATTGGAAATAAAAGAAGAAAGTGCCCATTAAAACAGAATTAGGTTTTAATAAGGAATTGAAATCAGTTAAATAGCGTTGAGGGGAAAAAGAAAATGTTTTGGTTTTTTAAAATAATACTGGGATCATTATGAGAATTTGAGTTATAGATATTAGGATCCAATAGATGGCAGAAGTGCAACAATAATGGATGCAAGCTGCCGTTGAAATCTAAAGAAGAAAGTGCCCATTTTCATTCATAGACATAAAATATTATTATTATTATTATCAATCTTATATTATGTCTATGATTTTCATTTAGCACATGCTAGTAGCATAAACAAAGGATCAGCACTTTTACTGTTACAGTTACCGTTCAGAAACTACAGTAATCAGTTCAGTTAAATCTAAATATGGCAACTTTTTCTTTTTCAACCGTAATAAATGTGATATTCAATTTACCTGTTATGACTCAGATTTTGGGTGTCAGTCCGCCTTTGCTGCTGCTGCTGCATCGTTGTGGAAAACCTAAAGCGGCAGAGATATCTGCGACTTATAGTCCAGAAAATACAGTATTTATTTCATAAATAGTATTTCCTTAATTTTTTCTATGAAGAACCCAGCGAGGGTTATTTGGTTAATATTTTTTTCATTAATAGTGTGATTATTTCAAACCTGACTTTTGTCCTGTGAAGAACCCAGAGAGGGTTATTTGATTGCGCTTTCTGGAAAAAGATACATTTTTACATTTAGGCACTCCTGCAATCATCATACTTTTTCTGTTACAAACTGACTCCGATCCCCCACCAGAGAAGGGAAAAGTTATATGGCCCTCACAGGAAAAGGTTTGGGGACCCCTGCATTAGCTGAAAGAGTGAATGGTCACCTTACATATCTGTCAACTCCACATTTTCCTGCATTATAGTAATTACGTGCCCCCTGAATCCTGCCTTCCATACTCCTTTCCCCTGCTCTTACGGTAGTCTGCTTCCCTCCCCTTTCTGACAGTAGTCGCTTGTCCCAGACGTCAAATTTCCCATATTCTAATGTCTAATGTCGGCGTCTTCCAATGGCCTAGTCCAAGTTCTTTTATGAAAGCAAATCAGAATCTTCTGAATCTCATCAGACTAAAGGAATGTTAAAGTGAAGAGTGACAGTCAGACAGAAAGTCACTCTTCACTTTAACATTCCTTTAGACTAAAGTTCTGTCTCCATATCAAAACTAAAAACAGGGATGGTCAAGTTAAAATCTATTGATGCTATAAAATTATGCAAGAGATAAAATCTTGGTAATACAAGTAGAGGGAAAAAACAGCATGGATGATTATTGCATTCACATGATATCCTGAACTCTGGAGGAATATCTGCTATGTGTTAGTTCAGAACATTTGCATTTTTTATTTTAAAAGGATTGTAAAATACTGACCACTATAAAAGTCATCAGTATTTGCTCCCTAACCCTCCATACCTGCACTTTCTAGAACACACACCACAAGCAGAGATTAAAATAGTTTGCTGTTAGTCTGATGTTTTTTATATGAAAAATGTGTAGGAACCCTGATCTTCATCTGTTAATAAAAATTGATCAAATCTAAATGCAACAGAGTTCACTTTGAGAGTAAAAAAACCATGTGTACATTTATAATGGTGGTTTATACTGCGTAGATGATGCATTTTAGAACATGTATCCCTCTGGAAAATATTGAAATATTCTCTGTATATTTAGTTTCAACTTGTTACTCTACAAATGGTGGTTCCCTCTCATTCCCACTGTTTAGATGATCTCACCTGGAAGGTCTGCTCATGTAATGTAAATGTATGATTTACTGTGTCGCTCTGTGCAGTTGGAAAGCTTCATCAATGTTGACCAGCTTAGGCAACTTCATTGTCATTTGGTTGCTGATTATTTGTTGTCCAACATGTTTCAGGATGAGGTGGACAATCAGAACCCAGTGTTAAGAGACAACCCTCAGCTCCAAGATGAAGTGAAAGGCTGGCTTAAAAACCAGAAGGTGCAGGAAATTTTTATGCAAGGTAAGCATCAGTCAGTCGAACCTTGTTTCCTCACGGTCTGTTATGGTTGTTATTGCTTTGATCACGATTGAACTTGAAGTATTGTTGCATATTTAAACAGTGGTATGGTAAACTGTTGTTTTTGTTGCAGGACCCTACTCCCTCAATGGCTACCGTGTGCGTGTGTACAGACAAGACTCAGCCACCCAATGGTTCACTGGAATCATTACGCACCACGACCTCTTCAGTAGAAATATGGTTGTTATGAATGACCAGGTACATGAGAGGAGAACTCCTCAAGATATAATTTGACTTCTATTGTTGAATTAAGTCAGCTGTGTTTAATTTGTCACTGGATTTTTATATTCAGAAATCAGGTTGATTGAATTCAGCTTTTAAATTGTATGACGTATATTTTCATAGTTAAAGGCTTTTCAGTGTGGTAGATCATATTTGCAATATTATTTGTAAATATGGTGATTATCATGACTAAGAATGGTGATGTTTATATTAGCACCTCGAAGACTTTCAGATTACCGTATATGACACCAAAAATGAATTATATTTGAACTTCATGTTAATCAGGCCTGTCCCCTGGTCAACAGTGAACAGTGTAAAACATGGCTGCTGTGTGTTCAGGTGCTAGAGCCTCAGAATGTGGACCCATCCATGGTGCAGATGACCTTTCTGGATGATGTAGTTCACTCATTGCTAAAAGGAGAAAACATAGGCATCACCTCGAGACGAAGATCGCGATCCAGCCAGAACAACTCTGCTCATGTGAGTATCTGGAAACTTGGGTCTTTTCTAATAGCTCTTGTGTAAATCTTGTTTATTGTAGGATTATGACCACTAAGATGAGGCTCTCTGTGACTGGAATACATTTTTCTGTATCTCATATCTGACTGTAATTTTTGTATCTTAAAGAGATAGATTTAAAAGAGAAATGAGACTGTCTCACTGGATTTATTTAAAACTTAGTCATAGTGAGGTTTGTCTTCTTTATGTGTGGTGCTCAGTCCCTACTCAAACATTCTGTCGCTCAGATTAGCAGTAAGTTCCTTTCATGTCACTGCTGTCAGCTAAATACATAAATTTGATCATTGTCTTTTATGTTATTTTGTTTTGTGTTTTATTTTTATTTTGTTCTTGTCAGATGCCCCATAAGACAAACATGAATAAAATAGCTCACATGTTAGAAATCAGTAACTTCTGGCCCCTACAGTCATTAATAAAATCTGTCCTTGTCCCACATTCATTTCATTTTGTTTCATTTTGATTTTCCTTTTCTTTTTATTTCTTTTCTGTTTGATACATTAAAGATGGCAGGAGGGAGACCCGTCGGGACCACTGGCAACTCTCAGGTACCCTTAACCCCCCTTCCCTTCATCTGCTCCCTAACCCTCCATACCTGCACTTTCTAGAACACGCACCACAATCTGAGGTTAAAATTGTTTGCTAGTAGACAAGTTCTCATTGTTAATCATAGCTTTAACCCCTTTCATTCAACATTACACTATAAACACACACTTTGATCACCTTGTCCTTTTATATCATACAAGTTAATCTGTGGAGGTCACACACAACTGAGCGATATGTATATTTGTGTCAAACATTTCCCCCACATCTGGTTTTGTTGCAGTCGTCATGCAGACCACTGCTGTAAAAACAAGGAGAATAAAGCAGCATTTTCTCCTTCGTGATATTATCTGCAGCTTATTTCTCAGACCAGACATACTACAGGATCAGACAGTGATTCTGTTCTCTACACACCCACAGATTCCAGTTATTGTTGTGTGTTCACATTGCCCCACAACTTGTTCCACAATCCCATAATACCGCTCACAGGTGCTTCAGGTCTGAAACACAGGAGTAATACTGGTTCACTTTAACCCTGAACCCTGCTTGAGGATGTTTGACTTACTGCGACCACATTAGGGTGGTATGAAAAAATTGATTCGGCGATATATATCGATATTTTCCGCGCTCGGAAAGTATCGATTTTTCATCCGCGAGTATCGATTTTTTTAAA
>CAEGAF010132501.1:0-15235 GCA_903067075.1 Micropoecilia bifurca
ACTGAAATTAACTGATTTGGGGCCGGGATGAATCTTTTGCTTAATTTAGTTATTTTGTGATTATGTTATAGAATAATTATTCTAATTTGATATTCATTATTTGGTCCGTCTGATAATGTAATTTGTACGTTACATGACTGATGTTGTCTTAAGTTATTCAGCACTTCTTACCTAATTCCTTCTTTACTGTTATGACTAATGACTGAAAGCCTCATTTAGCTTCATTGAACTTTGCACTTGTTTTGCTAAAGTCAGAAATTGCACAATCTGGATCTAGAAGAGCGTGAGATCCAGGCTGTTAATAGCAAAACGTGCTGAGTCTACAATGACTATGCTGTGGTGGTGTTAGTTTGCGACCCAAGAGAAAAACAGACTGGAGCCAGCAGGTGTCGAGAACTCAATATTTTTCTTATATATTACTTTAGTTCAGTTTAAAAACTCCTTTGTCCCACGGGCCATTAGGCTTCATAATTCATATGCCACACTGTATACAAATACAGTGTGGCATATCAGGTCACAACAAGAAGAGGGAAGAAAATCTCCCTCTCATCTGGATCACCTGGTTCTTAAAGGATTGGCCTCCACAGAGATTAGAGGAGTGGAGACATTTACATTTCCAAAAAGAAAGAATAAACATTTGCACTAAACTATATTCCCAACAAAAAAGATGTCTTCACAGTTACAATTAACTCAAGCAAAACTAGAAACAAAAACAATCTGGCCCCAAACAAAATCCAAAACACATCTCTCCTTCCTCTCAGAAAATTGATTTTCCCACTGAGGCTGATTGGCAACACCAGGTGCTTGTCAGCGCTGCTCATGGGCTTCCATGGCAATACATGACCAGGTGACCTCAATGATGAGGTCACCTGATTAAGTAAACAAATCAAACCACGTCCCCAAACAATACATCCACCCAAATAAACCAGAATATATAAAATACACAAAAAACAGGACCTGTTAGGGAGGAGGTAAATCCCTCACAGTTGGGTTACACAATTCTTCCATTTCAACTCTCACATACTTAATCAAAAGGCTCTTTATCCATCCATCCATCCATCATTAGAGCGAGGAGTGGCCTGAACGCACCGCGCAGAATGGGGCGTCTCCGTGCAGCAGAACTCCAGACTATAAAGAACCCGGTGTTCTCCCGGTTCCTTCTGTCTCTCTCTCTTGTCCTCGTTACCTGTAGTGAAAACCTGCCGTGACGCAGTGATGGACCGCTGGAAGGGCAGAGTGGCTCTGGTGACCGGAGCTTCGGTCGGGATTGGAGCGACCATCGCCAAAGAGCTGGTCCGGTACGGCATGACGGTGGTGGGCTGCGCGAGAAGCCTGGACAAAATTCAGGTTTGTTACGCTTTGATTTTTTTAAAAAAAATAAAATTAAATAAAATTGTGAGCAATTTGATATAAAGTTCGAATTTTACGCAGCTTTATCAAAGCAAATGAGAATACTTTCACATAACAATAATAAAAATAAATAGAGAGCTTAAATTATTCATGAAATTAGTAACAAAAATATTTATGTACAGAGTCGGTGTGTGTTTAAGAGATCTTTCGACTGTGTCGTGATTACATAAGCTGGAGAACAGAGGGGCGTTTTAAATGTAATATAAGCTAACTAAACCTTGTAAATATACAAAGGTCTTGTTATGCAATAGAATAAGCAGATCGGTTTACAGTTAAAATCCACCAAAAGAGCCTCATGAGTTACACAATGAAGCAAATGTCTGCAGCAGGCTACATTTTGGGTCTTTATTGAGTTGGGTGTCGTTGAAAAAATTTCAAATAATTCAAGAAGTCAAAAGCACTTTCCAGAAGTTTGAAATTAAATGTGAAATATGTTCAGTCTCTGTGTTAAAGTGTAGATGAAGACAAAAGAGAAACTGCGTGTCACCGGGATACAGACATAATTTCCTGTACAGGTTAAAGTCGCCTGAGATTAAATTCTGCAGTAAATATTTAATTATTCACTCATAAAACCATAACATTTTTCAATTATTCTGGAAGGATTTTTTTTTTTTGCATTTAAAAAAAATGGAAATCAGTTTTGTTATGCAGATCTAAAAAGAACTGCCCCAAAACCAAACATTTAATACCATCTGCTCATTTTTGAATATGTTCCAACATGTTCAGATCTGACAGATGACATTGTGGTAATAGTAAAATGATGATGTTCTGAGTCAGCTAAAACTAAAAAATATATTTTATATGTGGAGGTTTTCTTTATTAATTTTGTTCAACACATACATGTGTATATATGTTCATGTATACACATGTATGTGTGACTGGGTTTTTTACATTTATGTCTTTGTGTGAGGCTGCTGTAAAAGTTGGAATTTATTGATCTGTATAATGAGATCCTGTTCACCAAATATTAGCTTACACATTTGACTCAACATTAGCTAATTCAAATATTAGCTTAGTCTTCGTTGAAACTCAGACTAAGCTAATAGTCAGTTGAAACTAAATTTACTGATGTGTAAATCATAAAATCCATGTCTTTTATGGAGCCATCTTGGATTTAAACTTCCATCTTTAAATAAAACTGAAAATTGGTTCCTTTAGCACAAGCAGATTTTCAGTCACCATATTGACAGAAGCTTCAATCAAATGTTTTCACAAATTTCTTCTTCGATTCAGGCCTTGGCTGCGGAGTGTAAGAGCGCAGGCCACAGTGGGGTCCTGATCCCGATGAAGTGCGACCTGACCAACGCAGAGGACATCCAGTCCATGTTCGCAGCCATCAAAGCACAGCACAAAGGCGTGGACGTTTGCATCAATAACGCCGGCCTGGCTCACCCAGACTCTCTGCTGAGTGGCAAAACCAGCTCCTGGAGGAACATGCTGGACGTAAGAACTCACTGTGGCTCAGAAAATCTGATTAAACATTGTTTTGAGGCTTTCAGGGACAGTTAAAATATATTATGTCTGAGAATGAGAAAGGAGAAACAAGTGAAATGAGCAGCTACCTGAGGTTAACCACAGGTGGTTAAGATAAGTTGGCGAGACCAGAAGATTCTTCACTCAACCCAGAGAAGGAATTAAAACAAAGTTGGAATCAAGAGAAACTCTTGTTAGTCCATCTAGAGAAACTCTTCACTCAGCATTTTGATTTAACTGAGCAAAACTCAGATAAATTCCTTTTAGTGTACAAATCTAGAACAAACATACAAAGTACCCTCATCTTTATCAGAACAGGAATCCAGAGAAACCCCTAAATTATGGACTACTTATTCTTAAACATGGGGAACTAATTTTTAGTTTTATATTTTTGCTCTTTGCTTTGGTTTGTTTTGTTGCATTTCCTTCTATTTTATGTAAAGCACTTTGTTACTGAAATAATATAAACATAAGAACTTTACCCTTCCTTACGTGCTATGATGCCAATAATACTAAACATAGATGAAATATTTTTTAAAAATCTTAAGAATGTTCTTGCCTGGTTTTTTTTTGGCATTTGGTAAATAGAAATAATTTTTATAACTCTGCCAAAGCTAAAAGATGGTCTGAAACTTCACACAATAAGAGAAAATGTTTGTTTTTAGTTATTTAAGAGACACTAAAATTTTCCACACGTTCATTCTCTGCACATCGTACCTTTTTTTTTTTTGCAGGTGAACGTTGTGGCTCTGAGCATCTGCACTCGTGAAGCGTACCAGTCCATGAAAGAACGCAACATTGATGATGGGCACATCATCAACCTGAACAGGTACGCTTTCATTTTGCTCATTTATTTTCTTTGCCTTACAGATGGTAAAAACTGACCAGGTCTTTTTTTTGAAGCAGAGAGCAAACTGTTCACGCCAACTTACCCTATGGTTCATTAAGTATCACAGAAGTAATAATATGAAACTGGAACCTTATTGTAATTAATTCAATTCCTTAACATATTTTTCTTCATTTTAAATCTAGTTATTGGCATCTGCTGTCATTTGCTTTATATAGGCCAAAGGAGCATCAATAAGCATAGAATGAGTGAGATAAGTATACTTTATATGAGAAAGAAAAACAAGAGTACGGTTATAGCTAATAGCAGGACTGAATTAATATTAATTTCAAGGGGAAATGGAATCAGAGGAAGTAAATTGATATCAGTGATAACTCTAGCAATATCTTTTGTTTAGAACAGGCATCCTTAACTGAAAGGAAAAAGTTGAAGAATTGTAAAAGAGTAATATAATCAGTTCCATGACTGGACTATTATTATTATTGCTTGGTGGAATCTGATGTAGTGGATTACTTGCAATGCATGCTGGGTTTATGGTGTTCAGTCTGGAATTGCTATTTAAGTTCATATAATATTTGGTGTATGAACTCAAATATATATCGAGCAGCACGTCCTCAATGAGGACGTGGAGGGGGATCTTTTTGTTTGAGTGTCGTATTGATTTTAAAAATCTAGGTTCATTAAAATGGAGAATTGATTTTAAAAATTGGGGGGAGGCAAAGGGTTAAACAGGGAAGCACCAAGTCAGGTGCACATTTTATAGAAAAGACAAATAGTCTGTACAAAGTTAATGACATCATTTGTTCTGCCAGAAGAACAATGGAGCTAAACCCAAAACCACCGATGAAGACTTTCTATGGGAAATGACTGGCCACGCAAGAGTTAATGGCAGCAACAGGAAATTCTGTGTGCTTTGAACAAGCACAGCAAACAAAATCCAAGTGTTTGGTTGCTTATGAAAACACTGCTGAGTTAAATGAGTCTTCTGGCACAGAACGTCTGATCCTGTTCACTCATTTTATTGGGATGTTTGTCACTTTTGTGGTGGGGATATATCAGCAGTTCTTTGTAATGTTTGACTCTCATAACCCTCAAATATCATTTCTCCCTCTTCCAGCATCTGTGGCCACATTGTAATTAACGGCAGCGATATCCATTTCTACACGGCCACCAAGTACGCTGTGTCCGCCCTGACCGAAGGCCTGAGGCAGGAGCTCAGAGAGGCCAAGACTCGCATCAAAGCCACGGTGACGTTTCAGTGCCATTCATTTAGAAACTGGGGCTGGGACTTTATTCCATCTATTGTACCGTGCTGAAAATTATAATGTGATTAGCTTAGCGTACAGTTCCAGTCGGAATCTTTTGGATTAATGCGTTTCTAGTACGCCAGTAAATCTGACACACAAACGACAAAGCTGCGTCTCTTGGCCAACTCGAGGTTAATTTCTCTGTAAAAGAAGAAAAAAAAATCTGATGGAACATAGAAAAGTTTTCTGTGTTCAAGTTGTGCTTAAAGGGGTTAACCAGTAAATGAAGCTGTTCCAGCCTTACATAGCATCTGAATGCTAATCATGTAGCAGCAGTACAGACATCTCAAACGGCAATTTCATTGTCCACAGTCTGCGTTTCTAAAAGACTTTTGAAAGAACTTGCCTGTATAATCACATGTACTTAAAACACTGAATTTGTATAACAGCATTTTGTACCAATCTGATGGTTGAATAACCTAAATAACACATAATTGCATAATAAATCTATTTTTTAGCTCAAAAGTATTTTAAATTGAAAATGTAGCTTATGTCTATATAGTTTTGATTAAAGTGCTATTAATTGTATTTAACGTGATGGAAAATCTGAATAGTGTCCCACCACTATTGAAAAGGCACCTTTAGCAAACAGTTGGCCTCCAATGAGTCAAGATTATGATCTGCCCATGTTGATAGATCCACCGCGCCCAATAACAAACTCCCTGAGAACATGGTAGCGGTGCCGAGGTTTAAAGCCAAGGCTTCAGTCATCTTTTCATTCCTATACATGTGGCGCGGCCCTGTGAAGGTGTGTTTGTTGACAAAAAGGTTCACGACTCGAGCCGCTTTGTCTCTGAGAGATTTGTTGCCGCTTGAAATGCATGACTTTCTTCTGAATTTGACTTGTTATTCTTTCAGTTCAAGCAGTAGTTTTCAAAGATTCAGGGCCAACCAGTTCTGCAGTCTCTGATAGAACAGACATCTTTTAACATCTTAACGTTAACTGTCCTCTTGTCTTTTCAGGCCATTTCTCCTGGCATAGTGGAGACTGAATTTGCTCATCGTTTCTACAGCGACACCCCTGGCAAAGCCACTGCAACATATTCTCAGATGAAGGTAAGCATAATTAAAAAAGCACATATTGATACTTTTTTTACAGAGAAAAGCAGTAAAGCATTCATCTTTTACAGCCGTTGGAGGCGATAGACGTTGCTAATGCCGTGGTTTATGCCCTGAGTACCCCGCCTCATGTTCAGGTAGTTGGTTTTTCTTTCTTTGCATGTTTCAGCTCTGAAGGATTGTCTTTTGCTTTTCTTTGTCTGAGCGACTCCACCCTGTTTTCCAGGTGGGAGATGTAGTGTTGCGACCAGTGGAGCAGCAGATGTGATGCTGAACCTTGCGACGGCTGCATTTACACACCACTCACTCTTCAGATGATCTCCTTACTACTATGAAATTAACAATTTTAATCTTTATTTTGAAGAATAAAGGTCTGATTTTAAGATGAGATGTGTGTTGCTGCTGAGTTGTTTGTTTTTTGGGGGGGTTTTTGTGCGTTTTGGATAAACCTTCACAGCCCTGGGATCTTTTCAACATTTTCTTATTAAATCAAACTTAAAAAGATCATAATATATTTGAAATCTTGATTTCAAGCATACAGTGGCTTGAAAAGGTATTCATACTGTTTTGTATCGCATTACAACTGCAAACATGAATATATTTTATTGGAATTTAATATGAAAGTCTAACATAAGATGGTATACAATCATGAAATAGAAAATTATACATGATTCAAAATACTTTTTTTGCAAATAAACTGTGGAAAAAGTGCAAAAGTGTTCAGCTCCCAGAGTGCAACAATTTGTCTTTAGAAGTTTCCTGATGAGAGCTAATTAAGTAAAGCCCACCTGTGTGTAATCTAATGTCGGTACAAATTCAGAGGATGTAAGGGAGCAAACATGAGGTCCAAGGAACACAGCAATGTGGAGAAGCTTACAGCAGGCTGAGCCTGTAAAAAGATGTCCTGAACTCTGAAGACACCACTGTTCAATCCATCATCCAGAAAGATATGAGACTGGGGCAGAGCCTCACCTACCAGGACAACCACTCTAAACTTAAGCCAGGGCTAAAATAGAATGGTGCAATCAAAGTCCAGGCTTAAACCCAATCAAGAATCTGTGGCAAGATCTGAGCAGTTTTCTATCTAATCAGACTGATTCAGGGATTTTGCAAAGAATGGGTAAAAATTTCAGTCTATAGATACACAAAGCTGATTTCTACCTCACAACTGTATAACACTTTGTCTTTCACACTGAATTCCAATGAAATATTTTTAAGCTTGTGATTGTAATGTGATAAAATATGGAAGAGTTCAAGGAGTATGAATTTTGCATGCCACTGTAAAAGCAGCAAATGTTTGAGGAAATGAAAACAAACTTAATGAAGTGCTATAGATGTTTAGAAATTCATTAGGCTATAAAAATGAACACACTGTTCCCTGAAAAGTATTTCAGTGAATCTTTTAATCTCTTACATCTGCTTCAAGCTTGTGGTTATTGTTATTGTTACTGTGCTGTATTTTTTACTTTTATTTGAGTAATTGTGTGACGAAGCAGCTCTACTTGAGTAAAATCTTTGGATACTCTAAGTAACTTCGATGAATGAAGAACAAGTTTTTTAAAAAACTAAAATAAAAACAGCCACAGGGACACACTTGCAGATTTTGTAAAAGTTTAGTATGTAAACTTTTACATACTAAATGTAAAAGTTAATTACATACAGTTAATTACATACTGAAATTAACTGATTTGGGGCCGGGATGAATCTTTTGCTTAATTTAGTTATTTTGTGATTATGTTATAGAATAATTATTCTAATTTGATATTCATTATTTGGTCCGTCTGATAATGTAATTTGTACGTTACATGACTGATGTTGTCTTAAGTTATTCAGCACTTCTTACCTAATTCCTTCTTTACTGTTATGACTAATGACTGAAAGCCTCATTTAGCTTAATTGAACTTTGCGCTTGTTCTGCTAAAGTCAGAACTTGCGCAATCTGGATCTAGAAGAGCGTGAGATCCAGGCTGACGTGTTGAGTCTACAATGACTATGATGTGGTGTGTTACGCAATTCTTCCCTTTCGACTCTCACCTACTTTATCAAAAGGCTCTCTATCCATCTATCCATCTATCCATCCATCCATCCATCCATCCATCCATCTATCCATCCACCATTAGAGCGAGGAGTAGCTTTGAACGCACCGCTCAGAATGGGAAGCAGAACTCCAGACTATAAAGAACCCGGTGTTCTCCAGGCTCCCTCTGTCTCTCTCACTTGTCCTCGTTACCTGTAATAAAGGAAAAGTTTCAGAGAACTTATATTATTTCATTGTTTAGTGTAATTAGTGATTACACCATGTTTATGTATTGAGTCTGGTCTATGTCTAGGATCTTTCAGCTATGTCATGATTGCATAACCTGGAGAACAGAGGTGTTTTAAATGCAATATAACCAAACAAGTAAGTAAGTAAGTAAACTTTATATAGCACCTTTCACAGACAAAAATCACAAAGTGCTTTACAAAAAAGGATCACATGAATAATAAAAGATTCTAAAATCAATTAACAAAATTAATCAAAAGCCAGTCTAAAGAGATGAGTCTTAAGACTTTTTTTTAAATGCGTCAGTTGACTCTGAGCAACCATTGTTCCAGAGCCACCATCTGAAATGCTCTATAACCACAAGTTTTAAAATGAATTCTGGGAACCGACAGCAGCATCTGATTAGAAGACGTCAGAGTCCTAGACGGACAGAGAGGCTTCAAAAGGTCCAATATATATTTGGGAGCCTCACCATGAAGTAAATGTCTGCAGCAGGCTTCATTTTGGTTCTCTAATGAGTACGGTTCAAGTAAGGCCATTGTTAATTCAGCTGCTACCGGTGTGGAGCCTCTGTGTTCCCGCTTATCCGTGCTGCCTGAAATCTGGACTGTACAGAGCTTCTCCTTTTTAAATAATCATCACCATCACCATAACATGGGTCTCTGCGTCTCTCCTCACCATCTCTCAAGCATCACCTTATGACAGGGAATATCCACCTGTGTTTTGTCGACTACTGAAAGCTTTACGGTAAGATCCGAGATGAAGAGAGGAATCCTTGGATGAGCTGCCAGAAGCCCAGTGGCTCTTCTCACTTGACCTATCAAGTGGCTATACAATCAGGTCCCTGTGGCAGAACCTGATAAGATGAAGACTGTCTTCTGAATCATGTTTTCATTTTACAATAACATCTAACTCATTTTAGGGGCAGACTGTCTGCACTGGTACTTTCTGGTAATGTTACAAAGCCATGTGCCATGAAGACGAAGCCTGACTGACACAAACAATGGTAACACAAACAATGCCGCACCATGTTGTTTAAGGAACTCATTTTACAATTCTCTAATGACTTTCATATCCAATACACCTGCTACTGTCGACTGAGAAGAATATTCCAGGGGGTCCTTAACAACGAGGACAGTTTGCTTAGTTTGTTTGAAGCCCAAGCCAAGAGTAGACATGCAAGGTCCCCTGACAATGTTGTTTAGAGAAACTCTGATACCATAGAAACAGTGTCTGAAAGACACTGAAGTGGGACATCCCTCATTTTCAAAAGTACTGTGAGACACAGTGCTTTTGAAAAAAGTACTGTCAAAAAAGTACTGTCAATCAGCAGTGAATTCAAACACTTGCATTCAGGACCACTTCAGCCATGACCTACCCCTTCTGAAATGCGGCTCCACAAAGCAGAAGGAACTAGATTCCCGCCTGCTGATATGCAGCTGCAGCCTCTCCAAGTATGAGAATGGGATGCTGCGAGACATGATTCACCCCTTGGCTGACAACAATTTCAGGCAATGTGACCAGGTTTCTGGCAACTCCCACAAATAGTAGGGGTCGTTCTGTTCGGTTGTGGGGACCTAGAGGTGGGTTGTATGATCAACAGGTTGAGAGAGCATGTTAATCTGTTCCTGCTGATTTAACAGCATTTCCTTTACTTCTGACAAATCAGAAGCTCTTGGAACAACTTCTAAATTTGGCCTGCTACTTTGGGAATTGTACTGCACAATGCAGTGGCACAGAATATCTCCTTTATCTCACTTTGACTGTCTGTCCCTTCTGTTCCCACCTGATTGCTTTTTTCAGCTACCTGAGATTAACCAGAG
Organism: Micropoecilia bifurca; assembly: GCA_903067075.1. NCBI lineage: Eukaryota > Metazoa > Chordata > Actinopteri > Cyprinodontiformes > Poeciliidae > Micropoecilia > Micropoecilia bifurca. The sequence goes on from CAEGAF010132501.1 coordinate 10,183, forward strand.
GTGATTAAGATAGGTTAGTGAGGCCTTGACACTAAATACTACAATACAATGTTGCAGAAAATTTGATGCTAAAATTTTAAAAACACACATTTATTCTTTGTATATTTACATTGTACGCCTGTTGTTTTGCAGGTGAACGTTATGGCTCTGAGCATCTGCACTCGTGAAGCGTACCAGTCGATGAAAGAACAGAACATTGACGATGGGCACATCCTCAACCTGAACAGGTACGCTTAGTTGCTTATGAAAACTTGACTTAGTTCAATATCAGTGAATGTTGCCTGGGTAACCCTTAGATGTCTTTCTCTATTTCAGCATCTGTGGGCACATTGTAGTTAACAGCAGTATTTTTCATTTCCTCACAGCCACCAAATACGCCCTGACCACCTGACCTAAGGCATAAGAGAGGAGCTCAGAGAGGACAAGACTCACATCAGAGTTATGGTGAGGTTTCAGTGTTATATTTTGCTTAAAAAAATATCTGGGACTACTATTGTGTATATGCTAGCTGCTACACTGCAGCTAGCATAGCATCTCATTAATGCTGAAGTTAGTTAGCATAGCCACCGATGACAATGAATGGAGGGTGTTCCTGTAACAGTAAATTATTTCTCTGCCATTTTCACATTTAACAGCGAGTACATGAGATTGATTGGCAGTGCTAAGACCCTCCTCCTGGCTCTGATTGGTTGTTTTTAATCGGAGCGATGCATTTCTCCAGACGTTCAATAGCAGCTTGTGGAGGAGATTGACCTTTTCGCAGATTATCTTTCTCACCATACAGTCATAACATGGTGACAGTTTTAACAAATATGCAAAAAGTGACATAGGGCACCTTTAAGGCTAAGGTGAAAATTTATATTTTTTTTCTTATTTGTGTAGCAGAGCCCTGTGAAGGTGTGTTTGTTGATGAAAAAGTTCATAACTCAAGGCGCTTTGTTTCTGAAATGACAGTTTCATTGGCTTTTGAAATGCATGACTTGTCACTGATTATGACTTATTGTTCTTTCAGGTTTTTAAATTTTTTTTAGATTTAATCTTTAAAGATTCAGGCCAATGTTTTTAGACGTCTTTTTACGTTGTTAAAAGTTAACGTTAACTGACTGACCTCTTGTCTCTTCAGTCCATTTCTCCTGACCTAGTTGAAACTTAATTTGCTTATCGTCTCCATAGAGAAACCCCTGGGAAAGCTAAGGAAACATATTCTCAGGTTAAGGTAAGCATATTTAAAAAAGCACACATTAATACATTTGATACTTTTTACAGAGAAAAGTAGTAAAGCTATTATCTTATTTCACAGTCGTTGAAGGCAATAGTCGTTACTAATGCCGTGGTTTATGTCCTGAGTGACCCGCCTCATGTTCAGGTAGTTGGTTTTTCTTTCTTTACATGTTTCAGTTCTAAAGGATTGTCTTTTGCTTTTCTTTGAGTGATTCCACCTTGTTTTCCAGATTGGAGAAATGTTGTTGCGACCTGTGGAGCAGCAGGCCTGATGTTGAACCATGTGATGGCTGCATTTACACAACCCTCACTATTCAAATGATCTTCATCTGTGAGATTAACAATTTTAATCTCCAATTAAAAAAATAAAAGTCTGATTTTAAGGTGAAATGTGTCGCTGCTGAGCTTTTTATAAGTGCTTTCTAAACATATTCACAACTCTGGAATCTTTCCGCATTTTGTATTAAATATGTGTAAATGTGTAATATTAAAACCATTAACTTAAATGGAATGTATTGCTTTTTGAAGGATTAATGAGAGCTTGATCTAAAAAATATAAGCAACAAATGTCCATGAAGAAATGCAACTAAGGGGGAAACTTAATACAATTGTTAAAAAAACAATTGTATTGCCATTGAATGACATTGAATTTGCCATTGAAACAATCTTTTATGTCATACAGGATGCAGCTGAGATTGTAAAAAAAACAATGTTTATGGCAAACTTACTTTACTTTTAATTGTGCTCTTTCAAAATAAATTATTTGTTGCTAGCTTGAAATTTAATGATCTTGAAAAATGAACATATTTTTGTTGTTTGCAACAACAAAAATATTTCAGCATTTTAATCTTTCACTTCTGCTTCCAGCTTGACACATATTTGGTTATGTTGTTTATTATTATTCATCTCCAGTTTTTTTTATTTGTTTACCATCTTGTCCTTTAAGATTTCACCATGCTTTATTTCGTGTTACTTTCTGCCAGTCTGATTGTGCCCTGCTGCGGCCAAATCATAACTGTGTTGAGAAATTTCCTCTCTGCAGGATAATGAGGCAACTTCACCTACTGAAGTTCAAATTCACCTCTCAGAGACATGGCTCCAGAGTCTATTTTAGGATCAAAGAAAGACTCTTATCAGTTTTATTATGATTGTCCATGGCGTGCGATGTCAGCACACGCCATGGAGTTTATGCTTTCTTTCTTTTTTTCCTCTTGCAAACTTTTACCTTGAAGTTATCTCAGGTACTAAGAGCTCCAAATTATGTGTGAAACTTTGAGCTTATATTTCAGATAGAGATCATTGATAGACATTCTGATTGAATCAGTTAAGCCTTTATTATTATATGAATACATGTTCGTAGCAAGAGAAAAATATCTTCAAATCTCAGAATATTTGAATTTTAACACCCACATATTGGCTTTAGATTATGTGTTTAATGGTAAATTAAGTTCACCACATTAAAAAAATTTAAATTAAAAGTAATAAAAAGAAGATTTATTATTATTTTTACTAAAACATTTATTTACAATAATTTAACAATATACTTTTACATAATCAGGTCAAAAAACTAAATAAAAACGATAAATATTTACATCAGCAGCTTGTTAAAATTTAGTTCTCCCTGATTTGAAATGGTGCATAATACATTATTAACACCCCAAAATTGTACAAAATTATTTAAATCCCTGGTGGCTCTGTGGAAACAAAACTCCAATCTCAACCTGGCTTTGATGTTGCACTTCCACAGAGCCACAGCATCAAGTTGAGGTCCAGCCTTCATTTTGTCCCGTCAAGTTAAATAAATTGCCATTTTGCCCTCTGCAATTAAATAATTTAAAATACGGTATTTAAAACTAGTGGCTCGACTGTAATGCACACCGTTGACAAAAATAGAATTGGTCAAAACCACGCCAAAAAGGCTAAAAATTCTCATTAAAAAAATGTAAAAACTAGTCAACCGTACACAATCCATAAAAACATGAAAAACACTGTCGGACAAACTACAAAGGATACTCATTTAAAACCTCAGGACTGATGACCGATAAAAACGAGTTCATAGTGATGGCTCCGTGAAGTATCCTTCACTGTAGGTCACCAGTCCATTTCTTGATTGGAGGCTTATATAAAATCCTCCACTGTGGTTTTTGTCCTCCAAGTTTGTCACTCCAGACACTGCTGGGCCTTTTGTGGAGAGTTTTCCTGTTAAAGATCTTTGTACAGTGTTTGTACAGTACTTGACCAATTTTACATAAATCCATTCCTGGAGCGACACTCTGCAGCAGGGGACCACCGTCTTCCATCAAACCTGGATCCAGGACGGGTTCCATGGAGAGGGCGTAGAGCACCCCTGAGAGCGTGCAGCCCTGTCGAATGCCTCTACACACCCTAAAAGGAAAACACAGGTTACCGTTGATCTTCAGCACACTCTCAATGTCACTGGATCTTGGCAATAAGACTCTCGCTAAACCCAAAACCCCTCGTGGTTTTACAGAGGAAGCCGTGTTCAACGCGGTCAAATGCCTTTTCTTGATCTAATGAAATCAAGCCAGTTTGTAAACCCAATGAACCGGAGACCTCCAAAACATCCCGAATCAGGTAGATGTTATCTACCATGGACATGCTCGGGACGCAATAGGTCTGATCCCGGAGGATCACCTGCTCCATAGCTTTCCCCAGTCTAGTGGCCAGGGCCTTGGAGAGGATCTTGTAGTCGGTGCAGAGGAGGGACACAGGGCGCCAGTTCTTAATGTCCTGCAGGTTGCTCTTTTTGGGCAGCAGGGTGTTGACTGCCCTGCGACAGGACAAAGGGAATGAACCAGTGGACAGACTTTCATTGTACACGTTGAGCAGATTTGTGGCCAGAATATCCCAATAGGCCTTGTAGAACTCGATCGTGAGCCCGTCAACGCCTGGGGACTTCTGGCCCTGCAGGCTGTGTGGAGTTCTTGAAGCCCCAGGGGGCGCTCCAGCTCAGACCTGGTCTCCTCAAAGACCTGGGGTAGTTCATTGCAGAACTCCTTGAACAGTTCCTCATACGCTTTGTATTCACTTTGGAACAGAGAACGGTAAAACTCCACAAGCCCTCCTCCTGACCTCACCTGGTTCACTCAGTTGCTGCCCTGTATCCAACAGCAAGGAGTGGATGTGCTTGTGCTTCCTCTCCAAGCTCAAGAAAAAGCTAGAAGGAGCATCCCTCTCCGTGATGTCCTGAACCCGGGACCTGACCAATACGCCTTGGACTTTGTTTTCCAGCAGGTTTGCTAAAATTAGCCTTTCCAAAAATAACGTAAAATCTCCTTAAAACCCTGATCATAGGTTAGAGCTGAGTTAAAATCCCAGTAAGCACTTCTAGGTAAAATGTTTCTAATAAAAACATTACCTAAGAGCAACGAGTGATCTGTAAAAGCCACCGGTAAAATCTGGCATGTTATAAACACGTTAAAATGGTGTTTAAAACAAAAAAACGATCAAGACGAGTTAAGAGATTTGGTTTTCTTTAATGTGGGACCATGTGTACTGCCTGGAGCCTGCATGCATCCTTCTTTCACACGAAGAAGAAGCTTCTTAAGCTTTTTTGAAGTATATTTAAAATAAGCTAGTTTTAAAATATAACATGACTTGATGGAAAAAGCCTAATTATACTTTTATAAGATTTGAGACCAAGATCTCTGTCCTTTGCCCTTTGTCTGTTTGGGAGACAATCATTAGGAAGTTTCAGCTTTCACACTTAGGTGTGAGAGCCATGAACCAGCAGGAGATCAGGAGAAGCTCTCCTCAGACAATAGGGACAAAATGACTTTAGAGAAAGGGTCAGAGACAGGTCCTGGTTGGA
>CAEGAF010132534.1:0-11560 GCA_903067075.1 Micropoecilia bifurca
TTGTGTAAAGTCGTGACGACGCCCCGCTTTGCCATCACTTGCTGCAGAGGATCACGTTACATTGCTTAGCCAATCAGTGCTGCAGAGGAGCACTGTGTTGAATACGATGCTTGGCACTATTGTATTTGTATTGGCACTACTTTGTGAAGCGGAAGGTTACGCGCTTATAAAAGCAATAAAGGCGGATCCTCCTTGCTTCTTTTCATTCTCTGTGTTCGGCCACAGAGCAGAGCAGCGTGGCAAGTAACAAACACGTATTTGCTTGGATTTTAATTGGTGCGTTTTGCATCCACTGAAAACAAAGATGTTAACAAATAAACTGGACAGTATGCTGTATGTTTAGTGACATTTTCACAGTTGCGGTCTCGACTGGTCTTGAAATAAAATGCCGAGTCCTCAGCGCCTGAAACCAAGACCGGCCTCGAGACCAAGACCAACTTCGAGTACCACAACACTGCCACTGATTTCCCCCAGATATCCTATTCTGTTAGCTCCAGGCCCATAAGTCAGCCAAAAACCTCAAAACCTCTGTGCAAGAAGGCCAATTGGTAGCTTGACTGAAAGCAAAAAGCCTATCAGTCCGTGAGATACATCTGAGGGATGAAAAAGCATTACCAGTCATGAGGTCATTCATTTGAGTGTCCTTGTGTTTCTGTGGCAGGGTGAGAAGAGAAGGATTGTGGAAAGATTGTGTAAAGTCGTGACGACGCCCCGCTTTGCCATCACTTGCTGCAGAGGATCACGTTACATTGCTTAGCCAATCAGTGCTGCAGAGGAGCACTGTGTTGAATACGATGCTTGGCACTATTGTATTTGTATTGGCACTACTTTGTGAAGCGGAAGGTTACGCGCTTATAAAAGCAATAAAGGCGGATCCTCCTTGCTTCTTTTCATTCTCTGTGTTCGGCCACAGAGCAGAGCAGCGTGGCAAGTAACAAACACGTATTTGCTTGGATTTTAATTGGTGCGTTTTGCATCCACTGAAAACAAAGATGTTAACAAATAAACTGGACAGTATGCTGTATGTTTAGTGACATTTTCACAGTTGCGGTCTCGACTGGTCTTGAAATAAAATGCCGAGTCCTCAGCGCCTGAAACCAAGACCGGCCTCGAGACCAAGACCAACTTCGAGTACCACAACACTGCCACTGATTTCCCCCAGATATCCTATTCTGTTAGCTCCAGGCCCATAAGTCAGCCAAAAACCTCAAAACCTCTGTGCAAGAAGGCCAATTGGTAGCTTGACTGAAAGCAAAAAGCCTATCAGTCCGTGAGATACATCTGAGGGATGAAAAAGCATTACCAGTCATGAGGTCATTCATTTGAGTGTCCTTGTGTTTCTGTGGCAGGGTGAGAAGAGAAGGATTGTGGAAAGATATGAAAAGACCATGTGGAAAACATTTGGCAATCTGGAGATCTGATACTGAATCTGGGGTCAACCTTTTAATAGCTGAAGAGGTAAAGAACATCTCCTTGACCTCTTGAGATGAGAATAAATACACACTCATGTACATAAACACACACACCTCCCACACACACACACACACACACACATCAGTGTGAGCCTACATGCATGTGGTAGTGATCTGGATCCATAATTAGCTGGAAATGGGGGTGGAAGGAAGGGGAAGGGTGAAATTGGATGAGAGGTTCCCCTGATTGAGGGGAAATGGGAAACAGGCTCAAACCAATGTTACCCTTTTAGCCTTACACTTGTAGACACACACATGCACACGCTTGCAACTAAAACGTACCGGACTGGAAATAAATATCAGAGTAGGCCTGCTGCTTGGAGCAGATTTATCCCTTGTGATTACGGGTTCCATTCTGGGCGTTTTGGAAGCTGTAACTATGGCGTGAATCATAGACTAATCGGATTTGGATTACTCATTCTTACCTTTGCATCTGCATTTCTAAACCACACATATAAGAGTCATTGGCAGTGGTTGTTTAAGTTTAGTACCCAGAAGGTTACTTTTTATAACAACGAAAAGGTCAGGCCTTTAAAATCTTAGATGGATGGTTTAATGGTCTTTTATCTCATTCTGTGGCCAAACCCAAGTTCTACGAAATCAAAAGTTTTTGTATGCTGGTATTTTTTTCTCACTGTCTAAAGTTAAATCAGACCAAACGTTTCTTGGTTAGGTCAATTAGAATGACCGGAATAGTTTCTTTTTGTTAAATGAGTGAAAATGTCTGTAGGGATCCGAAAAAACTCCCAACTACTTTGTTTTTGGTGTACAGTAGTGACTCTAAGGACAGACACAGCGGTAACATTGAGAACTACAGTCATTTGGTCAAAGTCTACAAACCAAAAAACTTGTGTGTACCTAATTTATTGTAACTGTAACTTAAATATAAGAAATGTGGGTAACACTTTATTTGAAGGGGTGTTTATTTTGTTCACTTTTCTCTTTCTCCCAGACATAAGACTGACATGACACTGCCATAAACATGACATAACACCTGTCATGAATGTGATGGAGTCACTATTAATGAAAGGCTGCACAAAAAGTTGTGTTAAAGGTCTGCTAAATGTGTCAACTTTGCATTAAAAGTGTCATTATTTACCCAATGACACTTCATGATAACAGTCACAAACATTCATGAAGACTTCTTCATGTTCATAACAGGTGTTATATCGTGTTTATTGCAGTATCATGTCAGTTATGCATACCCCTTCAAATAAGTGTTGCTGAAACGTGTGTGGGACCAAAACTGTCTGTTGCTCAGGGAGCCACAATCTACTAAATCCTGCCCTGATCACCTACCTACATGTCTTTTTTACAGGGTTGACACCAAGAGCCATTACCTTCAGAAGTCTTTATTAAAACACATGAGAACCCACAGAGAACAAATCAAACAAATCCCTGACTTAATGCTCTCTGTGTAAAACAAAATTCATTTCTAAGAAAAAACAGCAGGTATGTAACAGCTGTGGTAAACTAGGCTTGTTGTTAAGTGTATGTTGCCATTAAGCCTGGGGGGTCCTCCAGACTAAACATCCATGAACATAAATGCAGACAGAGCTTCCTGCCATAAATAGCTGGCTATATAGTGTGGCCTCATTCCTTTTCTCCTTCTATGTATTCTTATTCTCAAAAATAATTGCCTATAAGCGTGCAATAGTTGCACAGGAGGACCCTACAAGTCCAATTACCCAGCACACTCTGCTTTTAAACTTTTGTATTGAACCGTGAGAAGATGTGAGGTTCCTTTACTTGTGCGACTCAAAGAAAAAAAATCAATTAGACCTCCCTATAATGCCATTTTAGGTTTCCCAGTTACTCCCAGCAACCACCCGTCAGTCACACTTGATTGGCAGGCAGGAGCTTTTCACTGTTTGTATAGCTGAAAGGTTGTTTAACTTTTGGCATTAATTGGAAGAGGAGGTTAAATGAGGTCTTTAAGTTGCTTGTTCTGGCCAGAGTTAAATTGGCTTTTATTGACTTTGGTGAAGTCTTGCTGTCTTGGACAAAAATCATCCGCTTTCTGATTTTGCAAAGGTTTTGGTTGCTTTTCCTCCCCATTTCTTTCTGTGTCAGAAGTATACAAATGTGAATGTGTTTGGTGAATACTTAACTTTTGGCCTTGCAAAGCAGAAATCTGATGCATGTTCACAAAGGTGGAGTTTTTCCTGACTGCGGGCTGATGGTTTTCATTAAAAACTGGGAGCTGAAATGAAGATGCACAATATTTAAGTTACCTTGTGAAAAGACTACAATATTAATTGTACACTATACATATTTTGTATAAAATAAATACAACTTTGAATATATGAAGGAAAAAAGTGGAGTAATAAAAAAAATGCTGAAATGGATTTTGATAAGAGGGTAAAATAAGAAAGCTGAGCCACTATAACATATTAGAATTGAAGCCTCCAATTTGGTTCTTGTAGCATAAAAAGTGGTACACCAATGAAACAACTGGCCAAATATATATATTGGTAAGTATATTTTTAATGGATTCACTAATTATTGCATCGGTCATTTATGGCTGCAACACTGGACAAACTAAAATAGGGATGAGCATTATTCTTGATCCCAAAACAACAACAAAAAGCCCATTAGGACTCTAAAGTGGCCCTTTATTATAATAACGCCTTGAAAAAAAACAATACATTTATTGGGAGTGCTAGCAAACATGCTAGCATTTACATTTATTATATTAATATCAAACATTGTCTATTGTCTTGAAGTTAGACTTATGTTTTTACTAACCAACAAGCTATTAATTGCACGTTTGCCGACAGCTAATGCAATGTGCTGTTCTGAAACAAGTTCTCATTAGCCAAAATGCTAATATTAGCCAAAATCGGCTTTAGCCACATCTTTGTTTACCTGTGGCTCTTTGTAGTCGGCCTCCATCCACGCCACTCAGACAGGAAATGGGCAGATAGAGGAAGGTAAATAATTCAGCCAGCGTCTCCTCTGATGGCTGATACATGATGAGCATTGAAATATTAACATATCTCGTATAACTGTTAACATTCATCACTGCCTTGATTTTTAATGACTGGTCGCATGAACGAGCTTATTCATTCTTGATTTTAACTTAATTTCTTATTTAGTAGAAACAACACAATTACAAAATAGTGTTTTTTTACATTAGCAGAATATAGACAAATAAAGGTTTGCACACATTTGTGATGGAAACGCAGCCATTGACCTGACCTGCCTCTTTTGACCGTTTTCCCCTTTAAAATTCAAACTACAGCCTATTAAGTGCCCGATAAGGGACATAAATACCCAATAGCATATTTAATAGTTGATGCATAATGTGAAAAACATGCAAAAAAGAGCTGCATTTACATACGATGCTGAATGTGAAAAAAAAATTGGGGTTGTAACATTTGCAGTAATTCTATGGTTTAGTTGAAATTATTGTTTTGAGGCAAAAACAATTATGATCTGCGGCAAATCATTTCTGACAAATATGAGCCACATCATTTCTAAGTTTACCCAGGTGGTGATAACTGAAAAGTTTTTTACAATATATTTTTACAAAATGTTTTAGCTGAACATCAGTTTCTAAGCGTTCAATGAATAAAACCTTTACTTTAAATGATTTCTATATTTATCATGAGGTTTTCACGCTCATAATATTTAATCTCTGTTCCTATTATTTTTTAAACTTGAGTTCAGAGAGAAAATAATAGTGATTGGAGTTAGAAAAAATACTACAATTATAGTAAGTATTCAATATGGAATACTGCAAACCATGAACAAGAGTAAATTGTTCATTGTTCATTTAATGGTGCAATCTACCATTTTCTATTATGAGGTTAGAAAGATGCTTAAACTGCTCCACATGAACTGTGAATCCACAATAGTCATATCATTTTTTTCCCCCTGAGCTTCAATTGGATTTTTGTTTTTACTTTCGACTGTGAACCGACAAAGAACTGATGTAATGTCTGACTCTTCGTGTTGTGCTTCAGAGAGCATGACTCAAACGTTTTCCAGTGTCTTAGCTTTTGACACGTTGGCTGCTGGGCTCTCCCACATGTGGGTCTGTTTAAGCTCATCGGGTGGGGAACTTTGACTAGACGACAAGATCTGGGATGCCGATTGGAAAAAAATAACCCGCTGCGATTTAGAAGAGCAAAGTGAAACCTAATTGTGATTAACACCAGCTTGCCAACAACATATCAATTTCAAGTGCAGCGTTTCTTGCAGCAAGTCATGCGTGGGTACTCTCGTACATCCATCAAATATGAATAAATGTTTATTTTTGCAGAAGTATGACTCAGTCCATGAAGGCTTAGTTGCTTCCAAAATTCTTTTGGCAAGTCTTTTTTAGTTTGTTTGCTTGAACAGTTTTAAGTTCATTGTTTTAGTGAATGTTTCAAACAAATTGCAGAAATGAGGCCTGAATTAGGCTAATGAGTGAAATTTGACGTATTGTAGCATTACAGTGCACACACTGACCCACAGCATCAAACTGTTGCAGTGATTGCTCAAATCCTGCTCATAACTACTTGATGTTATATGCAGGTGGAATATATTTTTTTTATTTACGCAAGCTCAAAAACCTGAGATACAACATATTTCTAGAATTTCAATTTGAGGTCACAATAGGTCATGTCATGAATGTTTGAGCCGTTCATAATAAAACGTATGGGTGTAATCTATGTGCACCCAAATCTTCTTCTTGCTTTACTTCTAGTCTTATTTGCATAATTAAATCCACTTTGGCTAAATGTTTTCATAAAGTTTAAGTTGTGGCCAAAAGTTTGTGGTCTGTGGTTAAACACATCCAACAGAGAGCCTGAGCTTCTGTCAGCATTCTGGTCAGTGTTGTGGGGATGAATAAAGATGAGTGATTGCTGACTAAATGCCGCCACCTGTTGCCAAGTTTTAATACTACACTTTCTATTTTGCAGAGTTCATGGCTTGATGAGTTTGTCAGCAAACAGGAGATGAAAACACTGTTATTAGGTAAATGGTCATAAAGTTATGTCTGAGTGGTTTATATCTTAACGCTCAATTTATTATGAGCCTTTTAGGGTATGAAGGAAAAATTAAACATCTCTAGATTGTACAAATACACATTTATGTTTTATTGTGTGCATTTCTATACACATTTTGTCTATTTCTGAACATCATAGACTCAGCATGTAGGTTTGTCTTTTTGACTCGTAGAAATTGTTTAGTTTTCTTTACTATAATGTTTTACTTTTTATACATTTTCAAATGCTTATTTTTATATCCGACTTAGCATTAGGATTTTGAAGACTTCTTACATAAATAAAAACGTCCATATCCTGATTATTATCACTGAGGATTTACTACACATTGTTTTCTCAAGTATAAACGAGACACTGGAGATAATACGACTACATTTATTTTTGCAGACTCGACAAATGACAGTGGCGGAGAAAGGGGGGCCTGGCAGCACGAGCGAAAAAGCGCCCAATGTAAAACCTCAACTCAAAACACGTGATTTTGAAACCCGGAAATAAACAACGCTCACTTTTGACCCCAAAAGCTTGACACCTCAGTCTGTGTCCATTTTCTTTCCAGTCGGTTGTAACTACGTGTCTACAGCAGAATGAGGTCGGCTCTGCTTCATGTAACGGTACCGCTCCTATTCTGTGTCGCTTTGGTCAACACGAACCTGTTCAGTGAAGTTGAAGTGGACCTGACTTATGAACATTACGCAGAAAGAAGGGCAGAAAACATGCCTGCGTTGTTGGCAATGCCGTTCAACTGCTTGGTTAACGTGGCGTACATCTTCCTGGGACTGTACTGGCTGCTCCGGCGCAGCGGCGTTGCGGAAACGGAGCAAAGCGGCTTCTTGAGACAAGTCTTCGCCCTCATGGCCGTTTTCTACGCACCAGTACAGTGGACGCGCCTGGCGACGCTGCGGCGCGCTCCCGCGGTGCTGGACCAGTGGCTCACCTTGCCCATCTTCGCGTGGGTCCTCGTGTGGATCGACTTCATAGAGCGCGCGCCGGGGAAGTGGCGCGTGTCGCACGCGGTGGTGCTCGAGCTGTGCTCCGTCGCCAGTTACGGCTTGTCGCTCGCGCACGAGCGCGGCTTTGAGGCGGCTTTGGGTTGTCACGTGGCGCTGGCGTTGTACAGAGGAGTCCGCGTGCAGGTGGCGCGCGGAGACAGCCGCACCGCGTGCTACCTCCTGCTAGCTGTGCTGTCATGTGCCGGGTTTGTGGCGCTGAAGCTGCTGGACCACTGGCTCGCTCGGTACCGGGTCTTCCAGAGTCTCACGGGACACTTCTGGTCCAAAGTGTGTGACGTGCTGCAGTTCCATTACAGCTTCTGCTTCCTGACTGCATTAACAGACAAGGCGCTGAGGAAAACGGCAGCACAGCAGAGGTGATCAGAAAAATCACTTTATTCTAGGATTGGATCTATATGAGCAGTTAACCATTAAAATGCAGCGGCAACTTAAATATAGAGACAAGCTAAAAAAAATAACACATTGTTTTGAGTCATAATTGTGCAAACACTGATCTATTGATCAATGAATATTCCCAATTCCTAATAAAAGTTATAATTTGACATCTTGTCCTTGTGTACCAGTATTCTTTAGCTGTATTAGCATTTCTTTCATGTTGCATAATATCCTGTGCTGTATTCCTTTCACCCTCAGTTTAGAGGGCTAATAATAGTATCACATTTTCCAGCCACATAGTATCATTTTATAGCACAATCAAGTAAATATATTATAGAAATGCTGGTTTTATCAAATATCACCTAAAAGAAATGTGACTTCATAATCTAGCACCTTGAAATTGGGTCAGTCTTTAAGAAGCTCCTACTCTCTGAAACTCCACCTTCAGGAAGTCATCACAACATCGCTCCTCTATTAACCCTTTACCAATGTGCCATAGAAATAAATGAAAACTTAATGCTTATTAGAATCAATTGACATGGTTTATTCTTATCCAGCTTCCAACAGTTATCTTCTTTGCTTGTTGAGTTTTGTTTGGTTGTAATAAACTGCTTCCCTGAGACAACAGTCTGCTGTCTCTACTTTGTTTCAGCAGAACTGTAGTTCCTCAGCCACCTTCTGTCTGTAGTGAAGGGATAGTGGGTGTGTGGATGGACCCTGTTGCTTCTCCAACCTCAGCTTTAAATATATGTGTCTACAGCAACAAACGCCACATTAAGCTTGTCCTTTGCTTAATCTCCCCAGAAAGGGACATGGAGGTCCAGCCAGTGGAAGTAGGTTTGTTTTCTTCATTCATGCCATCTGCAAAATTAGAATTCAGAGTATAAGAATAAAGCACATTATACTTGAGTCTGTGTCGCTAATGTTAGTTAAAATAATAGTTGTCTCATCTGTCAGGAGAATAGTTGGGAGTTTAAGTAGCTGACCTGCAGCTGAGTGTTAGCTAAACATTTTCTTTAGCTTTGAAAAGAAGCCTCCTTCCTCCTGTTTGTCCTGCTCTGTCTCCTCTGATGATGTCGATTTTGTACTGGAGTCTGAGGCGCTGCTGCCCCCTCCTGGACAAAGAAGGCATTTTATTACGGGAGAAAACAGTCGTGGCCAAAATTAAGATTAATCTCAAAAATTGTCTAGGAAATTTTTTTTAAAATGTCTGAATTTCAAGTCAAAAATTTGCTAGAAAAAAACGGAGTAATTTCAAGCAAATTTTCGACCGTTCAAACTCAAATTTTCTAAGCTATTTAAGCAGATGCTAAACTTTTCAAACCCAGACATTTTCTAGGTTTTAATAATATAGTTTAATAAAACACTCAAAGCAGATGTGTTTTGGAAAATATAAGTGCTGGAATTATAAGTTGTCACCTTCAAGTCACTAATATGCAAAGTTACAAAGAAAAATTTTAACATGAAAGAGAATGTCATCGGGAAAAAGCTGAAAAGACTAACATCTTGTCCAGTTACATCAATATTTTTGACAGAGGGACCATATTATTGTTTAGCTGTTCTGCCAAGTCATCCAAACACCTAACACTTAAAACCCAGTTATTTATTTAACCCCAGGTGTTTCCTATTTAAATAACATTGCCTTCCCCTAAGAGAGTGTGGCCATTTTGGATGCTTGAATCATTTTGTCACTTAAACATAATTTTGGGTTTTTAGCATCATGGAGCTTTATCTGCAACAGATCGGATCCATCTTCCTGACCTGCTGAAGGGTTGACACCGTTGACCGACCCCTGAACATCCGTCTCCTCCTCTGCGTAGCTTAGCAACAAAGACCGTTGCTGTCGAGATAACTTCCTGCGGTAAAAAGGAGAAGACAAATTCACTCCGGGGCGTCTTCCAACACGAACGGGGTGTTGATCCATTTATTCAAATGTTCAGACAACAGAGGTGAAATAGTTCAGCTGTTTTTATTTCCTCAAAACAATAAATTAATAACTCAACCTAAGAAACTTGTGATTAAACAAGAATCAAATAATGAACCATTAGTTACAAATTTATTTTTACTCGAGATGATTTAGATTTCAACCGAGAGGCAAAAGTGTGGGTCTTACGTTGGTACTTTAATCTTGATGTGAACATAATGATCTCCATAACTGTAGCTGTTCATCCTCCGGATGCCTTTGCCCTGTAAGCGGATCACCTGATCAGCCTGACAGCCAGAAGGGATCTGAGGACACAAAGCAGCAGTTTGTGTGATGAAACACATAACACCAAGCAATTCAACTACAAGTGAAGTCATAGATGTAAGTCACAAAGAACTTCTGTTGTTTTGGTTTTTTTATTTCATTTTTTTATAGCAGTGCACCGATTGTAGTTTTCTGGCCGATCGCCGATCTTTAAAAAACCTGACCTGCCAATTCCGATTTTGACCGATGCCAAATCTTTTTGGTCTGAAATGTCACTAAATGTAGCGAGACAGTCGCCGAGTTGGTAACAATGGGGAAATTATTGTAAACTGCAAATGTGCAAACATGACCTGGTGGGCCGATCTGTCAGTCAGACCTCTACCACAGCAAAGCAGAAGAGGACACTGGCTGATTCTTAGACAGTTGCTGATGTAGAAAAGATGAAAGTAGCGGCCGGTCACTGGACTCCCAAAATTAAGGAGAACAGCACCGATAAATCGGTTAACCCCTAATTTTTTTACATTTGTAACAAAAAGTTGAGATCCATCTCTGTGTGTTACTCACCCCTATAGTGATGGTGTCATGCAGGCCCGGCGTCGTGGCTGTTCCTCCCAGGACGGCCTGGGCTATGGAGATGAAAGCGTCAGAGTGGATGTCGGTTCCATTTCGTCTAAATACCGAGCTTTTCTGGACCTGCAAATTTCAAATCCACCAAACAGAGATAGAAATTTACCGCTTACGGCTTGATTTTGATACGCGGTAATGTTTGCATTGATTGTTCTTGTTCATTTATCTTTAAATATAGAATTACTACTTCATGTTCATGACTAAGATTAATTGGGTACCAAGAGTCTATGGCTCAATGAAACCAGATCGAGACAAAAAGATAAGCCATGTGAAATAGAATAAATCCTGAAAATCATTATTATTCAACAATAAAATTTAATAATATACATATTTTCCAACTCGACATGATACCTTTTATTTTGTTACTTTTGATTAGCTGTTTGCAAAGTTTATTTATTATGCATTTATCCTTATTTATGTTCAAACCAAGTTGATCTCCTTTAATATTTTGAACACTAAATGTAAGTTGAGCTTCTTTAAGTCCCAAGACACAAATGTGACAAATGAGGACAGTATGTGTGGAAAAAAAAAAAATCTAGACAGTTTAATTCAAAATCCTGGATTGTCTGATGAGTTTAAATACTCATAATAATCCCATTCAGATTTTGCAATTTCTGTAATTTCTTGCCTTAAAAAAAAATTATAAATAACTGATTTTGTGGTGCTACTTTAAAAATATCTGCGCTTATTAGGGATGTGCCGATCAGGTTTTTTCCTGCCGATCCCGATACTGATCACCCCTGAAGGCCGATCGCCGATTCCGATCCCCGATACCGATCACATAATTATTATTTATTTATTTTTTTATCATAAACACTACTGTTACATTATGTAGAAAAAGGAACCATGAATTCACCTTAATTTAGACAAAAACTTGTTTTTAATAACTTT
>CAEGAF010132538.1:0-11309 GCA_903067075.1 Micropoecilia bifurca
AGACAGCGGCGGAAGGAGGCGAGAAAATTGCGGCGGCAGTCTTCTCACCTCTATCACGGACGGAGGCAAGAAGACAGGGATGGATGGAGGCGAGAAAACTGCGGCGGCAGTCTTCTCGCCTCCATCACGGACGGAAGCAAGAAGACAGCGGCGGATGGAGGCGAGAAAACTGCGGCGGCAATCTTCTCGACTACATCCCGGACGGAGGCGAGAAGACTGCGGCGGACAGGGGCGGACTGCAGTGCCATTACATTACAGGTTAGATATGTGGTGGGATGGTGTTTCTCCCTCCCCCAGTCTGTGCACCGTTGATTGGTGGGCGGGGCGAACGGCTGTATAGTTGGGCGGGTCGCTGTAGGGATTGTGCGTCTGTTTCTCCCGCCGTTGCTGCGGTCGCGGCTCCATGTCGGCCTGTGGGTTTGGTCGGTTCGTCAGCGATCGTAAGTGGCAGTTTTTCCGTCCGTGGCTGAGATCATGGTGGGTTTTTGGGTGACGCCTGTCCTGTTTTCTACAGTGTTACTATGATGGCGTTGCGGCTGCAGCTGGTTGCTGTGACGTGGCTTCAGTCTGGTCCTCGCCTGCTGACCCGCTTCCTCCCGGTCAGGCTGTGTCTCCACCCCTGGGTAATTAGGCTACCTGCCATTTAGCTTTTGATTTTTTTTATTTGTATTCACCGTTAATGGGTTTTTCTGTTCCAGGCAACTGATTGTTTGGAGCTGCAGCTTTGGTCGCTCTGCTGTTTTGTCTCTCCTTGTTTGTTTGGGCGGCTCTCCGTTGGATCCGTTGCTGATTGGACAAGCTGTGTGGGCGGGGCTTTGCTCCTCCGGCCCAATAGAAAGGCACGTGGAACGAAGACGACTTGCTCCATTGTTTGCAGTATTTTCTTTTCCCGTTTGTTGAAGTATTCATTTGTTTTCTTTTTGCGTTGCATGTTCTTTTTTTTTGGATTCATTTCTTTGCATCTGCATGGTTTGGGTTTTTTTTTTTGGAACAATCCCATCCTGGTTTGTTCCTTTTGGTTCCTGGGACCGAGTGGTGGGCCTGAAGCCTCGATTTTAAAAGAATTGTTTTAGATCATTGTTTAATAAAGTATTGTACATTGTTAAATCTGTGTTCTGGTGCATCTTGTTGCTTTTTAAAAAAATATCTCCACCTGCTGGTCACAGATAAAAACTAATTAAAATCCATAATAAACAGTTACATGACTACAAAAAGCCACATAAGAACAAGTTGAGGAAATGCTGAAAGCGTTGAATAAAATTATTTTTAAAACAGGTAATAGAAATGCTGCTTTGGCTCCAGATGTTTATTGTTAATGGATCCGGCGCTAAAGATAATGGCGATTATTGTGCAGACATTTCTTAAGATATGGACTGAAACTCTGATAACTGTGAGCTTTTTGAAAATATTCACTATGTTTCTTGTTTGTGGTTGTTTTTTATAACTGGTTTGCATTTTAAGTAAACTCATTCAACGTATATTTACTGGTGACACACAATAGACCAATCGGTATGGAATATCATAAACCATTTAGAGGCACCATTAGTCAGAACTATGTCCAAAGATGTGGATCAATTTTGCTCCTGTGAGTTTGTCATTGTGACACCAAGTGGCCTGTTGACCAAACGCTCTCAGATGGAGAGAGATCAAACAGGAAGAGTCTCAATGTTCACCTGGTATTTATCTCCTTGTTTTGTCTCATCAGTCTGATTTTTGTGGAAGTCTCTTTGTTTCTCTTTATAAACCTTCCTTTTATACCATATTTTCCTCCATAATTATCACTAAAGCAAATATTTTACATCCAATGCAAAATGGCAGCGAATAACTGGAATTATATCTTCACCTTTGAAACATCAAATCTTCATG
This sequence comes from Micropoecilia bifurca, assembly GCA_903067075.1. Taxonomy (NCBI): domain Eukaryota; kingdom Metazoa; phylum Chordata; class Actinopteri; order Cyprinodontiformes; family Poeciliidae; genus Micropoecilia; species Micropoecilia bifurca. The sequence goes on from CAEGAF010132538.1 coordinate 1,867, forward strand.
AATAGCTGTGATAATCATGAATCCTTTGTAAAATTGTAAACAGTGTCAGTGGGTTGTTATACAACCTAAACAGAATTTAATAAATCCACGATGCAGTTTATAACTGTGCAGATTTTAAAAAGCTGAAATATCCTTTCTGGAGCCCTGAAAATATGGTTTGGCAGGCAGCAAGTCCGGCAGCGCCGGTCGCCTGGGTATTACAGGGTGATAAAATCCTGAGCTTCAGATTATTGCGTGTGTGTGTGTGTGGAGCACATCTGGGGATTATGCTGCTGTTTCACACAATCTGATGTTCGATGCAAAGCTGTAAACAAACAACACACCCCAAAACCGGCATGTCTGACCTGATGGGACTCACTGCTGCTGGTCAAAATGGACGAGACTTTCTCTGTTCTGGTCACTTTACTCTTTATTCTGTCTGATTCATTAAAACTGACTTATTATTACTGTTCATTTAGCTGCAGCCACAAATAAAGACATTTTAAAAAGTATTTAAAAAAAATATTGTATATTTATTGAAGCAACATTTCAAACTGAAACACTAAAAAAGAACATTTAATCTGAAAACTAGAGAGTTTTCAGATTAAATTTAGATTAATTAGATTAGATTAATTTAGATTAATTATTTCACATTCACAGTTATTGTAACGAAGCTGAGCCATTTCTGTATTGATTTGCTCAAATGTTTTTGGATAATTATTTTATTAAGAGATAATCCATTAAAGTTTTTCCACTGCAGTTTTGTGAATTACACTTATTTTGATATGGCAGGAAAAACACCTTATCCTAGAACAAAAACCTTTGTAGAAAAATTCATTCTAATCACGTACGATGAATGGAAATACAGCGTTTGGTCCTGGGTTCTTATCTTAATCTGTTTCTGGATCTGCTTTCCTGAGGTTTTCCTCCCTATAAATTAACATCTTTATTCTCTATTAAAAATATTCATTTTTCCTTCAGTCTGTTCTGCATTGGGTTGTTTGTAAACCAAAACACGAGAGACTTTTATTTTAAAATATTCTGGTGTTTTAAAAAGTTTGCCATGCCATATTCTCTAACGATGTTCCTTTTGTTAGAGAAACAGACCCTCAGCATCATAGATCCTCCCCCATACCTTTGTTTTTAGGCCAGATCCTCCTGGAGCTCAGTCAGTTTCCACCTTTCAGTTTTAGCTCTATCGCCGCCATCAGCAGGACACACTCTAAAATACCCCAGTCATTAATCAATAAGCCCATAAATGTGATTGGATGGTGTTAGCTGACAAAGTGCTTATTCATTGCAGGATGTGTCTAAGCACAGAGCTTTTCAATCAGCACATGGAGCCAAACGGCTGATGGAAACGGAGCGAAGCTGTGGATGATTCAAATGATTCATCGTTACAACGCAGCCGGCAGCAAGGCTCAGTTATCAATCACTCATCTTATACATAAAGTTCTTTTTATTACAGATGGTGCCTTTAGCTTTATTTTAAAATGTTTTTTTCCATTGAAAAGTGACAATTAGATCAAAATCAACCTGTAGATTTTGCACAAATCGGTATCTACAAAAGTTATGTTTAATTTCATCAGTCACATGTTGTTCCTCCATGTTATTTATTATTATTTATATACTAAAAAACTTCTAAATTTGAAAAGGTTTTTATTAAGAAAGTATATAAATTCGTAAAGTATTGAATTACACAACTCCACCTGGTTTCTGTTTTTTGTGTGTTTTTTATTCTTTTAAGTTTTCCTGAATTTTTCCATCCATCCCGTCTGCATCTTTTAATATCATCTTTGAGATGCTTCATTACTGAACCTGGATGTTCTTCCATTGTGATTCTCTTGACAGGCAATCATTATCAACACCAGAAGGTGATGATTTCCACACCTGCCTCTCTTTCGCATTAAAGTCTTTTTCAGTATAAAGTGTTTTGAATTGATTCAAATCATTTGTAAGGAGCCAATCAGTGTCTGATTCTGAACCCAAACTAAATCCATTTCATTCTCATTTATAAGGTTTTCTGCTTAAACTCCGACAGTCTGTTTAAGCTATGCTGTTATTATTCATCTTCCTCAGATCTCATACAGCAGATACAGCAGAAGATGTTAATAAAATTCCACAGACGGGTCACCTGACTGTGGCTATAAACTGTTGCATCACTAACAGTTTGATCTGCCATTTTTCTGTGGGGTCAATTATTAAAATGTAATTAAATAAAAAGTGAAATGTGGGCATTCTTACACATTTCTACAATTCAGTTTGCAAAAATCTACTTTTTCTGTACTATCTTAAATGAAAATACCACACATATTGTTTTTATAAATCTGTATTTTATTCCTACCTCCATGTATCGATGATACTACATTACAGCTGTAACGTTCTGCTCCTTTATTGAAGCCCAGCGATCATTTATGATATGATATGAAGGGAGATTTTGCAAGATAACCATAGAAACTTGAATTTGAGGAATAGTTTACACAGCTTGAGTCAAACAGGCAGAGCCTGATTACTCAGATTCAGTTTCTCTCCTCTCTGCGCCTCGTCTGTCTCCTTGTTCTGTTTCAAATTGTTTGCATGATGAGAGATGACATTTTTCTAATTATGGTCAGTTTGATGTGGTATTTATACAAATCATTCTGTTTTTCTCCACATCCAGACCTTTAATGAACAGAGGAACTCAAAATAAACGCATTAGGATTTTCACATCATCACTGCTTTTTTCTTTCATTGTGCAGCACAAACTCAGCCTCTTCTGTAAATTTGTGTGAGGTAATGCAGATTCAGACAGACTTTCAGTCTCTCTACTCGCAGCCCATGTTTCTGTTGACACCCAGACGTTATGTAACTGTTGAAACTGGAGCTGGTGTCCAGGTTGGCAGAGCTCTGCATGTGTCCATGTGTCAGTATGTGTAGTAGTACTATGCTGTTATTACTCATCTTCCTCAGATGGATGAGAGGAACCAACATGCACAACACTTGGAATCATTTCTGACCTTTAAAAGACAAAATGATTCTCTAATTGTTTCTGTGGAGTTTGTGGAAACCCAGTGGTCACTAAGTGGAAGCTGCAGGTTTCTTCATCTATTTCAGGTTAATTCAAAAGATTAACTGGCTCCAAAATCACTTCATCAAAATTAGTCAACAATAAAAAGGCTGTGTGCAATCTAATCATGAAATGAACACCCACAATAAAAATGATGAACTCTCTGCTCCTTTTTAAGCAGGATGGATATGATTATTATAATGTGCTAACACCTTTCTGTGACGTTGTCACAGCAATAAATTATGAAATTAGTGCTTCAGTTATCGTTCTTGAAAAGTAAAATGAAATTTACATTTTATTCAATATTTAGATTAGTCTGTAATCATGTTCTCTTGCAGAATAAACTCTGTAATTAATCTCCTTTGGATTCAAATCTAGACTTTGTGTAAACAATAAGTAGAATTACAGAAAAATGTTTTAAAAATCTTTTCCAAATATTGACCTTTTTGTTCTAAACTCACAGAGAAGGTCATGCAGTATCTGCTTTAGAAATGGAAAAGTGCTTTAAAAAATAATTTCTTCAATTAAATTTATTTGAATGTCTCAAAAAAGTTAAATTCAGTCTAATCTTACAGATTCCAAGCACATAAATTAAAATCAAACAGTCCAGTTCTGTTTACAGCTGAAAATCCATAAAAAATTGAAGAAAACCAGCAGAATGATTATGTAGAGACTTTGAACAAGTGAACTGTTGACTTTACATGAATCCCTCTGGCTGAGCGACAGTGGAGAGGAAAAACTCCCTGATAACAGGAAGAAACCTGCAGCAGAACCAGAACCTGGTCACTGGATGCTCATCTACTGAAGAAAACGAATATTTCCAGCAAACACCTGACACCAGTTACAGACAAACAGCTTCTCATCTACATGATGGAAAGTTTTCATCACTTTGTCAGTGAAAAAACAGCTTCTTGTGTTGGATAATGTCACATTTACAGGAAATTCTGAGTCATTTTAGCTCTATGAACAAAATAGTTTCAGTACCAGATTTGACAGATTTGCTTATCAAAAACACTTAAGTCCAGTTTCAAATGCTGATATCTAGAATCACCCGTATTTAACAAAAGGACTTTAAAAGATATTTAGTGCTGCAGGTGTTTTCCTTTGGGCCAGACGGCCTGCGGTTACTCACTTCCCCTCGGAGCCGTAGCTGTTCATGCTGTCCTCTATGGATTCATGGCTGGCCTGGCGGACGGTCCGACTCGGCATCTCCACCGCCAAACCCGTCTCTGTGCTCCTCTGGATGCCTCCCTTCAACTTCCTGCCATCGGTGTCCACTGCAGGAAACCAGACACAGATCATCCTGAATTAACGTCAGATTTAAGCTCAGAGTTTGGAGGAGAAAACGCTGCATTCGCTGAAAAAACACAAAATCTCACCAAGCATTTTGGTCTATTTTCTGGTGCAAGTAACTTTCCAGCAATATACAAGAGCTACTTTCTCAATATAGATGAAAAAGTACTTATTCAATTGGCAGATAATTTCATTTATCTGAACTAAAACTTTCTCCTCAGCATGAAGGAATTATTGCCTGAAAACAAACTCCAGTCAGTTTTCTTTCACTTCAAGTGAACTAAGATATTTGCAGTGGAAACTAGAGCAGAATTACTTGCTAAGATTTTGTGTTTTTGCAGTGTTGAGGATTAATTTTCCTGCATCTGCTGCTCAGTTTCAGCCGTCTGTGTGTTTACGCTGCTGTGACCTGATCTGGGAAGAAAGACGAGAAGACGAGAAGTCGCTTTAACAGGAGGAAGGACGAAGGGATTCGGTCCTCTTTAGATCAGGACAGAACATCTTGAGCACAAAATCAATGAGTGGCTCACTTTACTGGCCATTTCTCTCACCAAAGGGAAATTTGCAGAGAAAAAGGTGAAGAAGTTCTCAACTTAGAGCTGACATGACGGTAGCGTCTTTGTGGTAATAAAGGTGAGGGAACCAGAGGTTAGGTTTGGTTTTAAAAACGTCAAGAGACACCAAACAAATCTCAAATAATGGTTTAAGAAGTTTGGTTCACACAACGAGAATGAAGCACCGAGTTAGGAAGTTGCTTCTGCAATTATTAAAGTGACCTAGAATGGAGCTATTTCTATCACGTTCTTGTGGGACGGCAGTTTGGCAGATTTGGGTTAATGCTTCAGCTCTGCCACTGTTTCTGTATCATCAGTTAAGCTCAGCGTTGGACCAGAGACCAGAGTTAGACAAACATTACTGTGTGAAGCCAGTAACTCCTCTTTCTATTTCTGTTAGATGACAGAAAAACACAGATTTCCATCAGAACGTCGTGACTTTGTGAGTTTTTATCTTTTCCAAATGTCATGTCCTTCCTGTTTGCCCTGGTGAATGACAGATACTGTCATTTATCCCACTGAAATAAAACCCTGAATGTTGCTTTTTAATATTTATTTAGTAGTTGTGGTTGAACACAAACACATTCTGTGAATACTGATGAAGAAAATCACTTGCTAAGGCTTCATTTTAACTGCTGTAGCCGAGGTTTAACAGCAGATTTATTTTACATCAATAGGAAAGGAAAATAAATAAATTCAGGAGTAATCAAGAAGCCCAGATGTTTCTATTCACCGAGGAATCAGACCTTCAGGGTTTAAGGCCAGTTTGTAAAGATTTAGCCAGAGTTTGATAGTAGAGTTTGTCTGTCTGATGATGTAATTTTTAAATATTAATTTGATCAGTTACTCTGTACCTGAGTAGATTTTTTACCAAGTAGACTTGAGTAAATTATTTTGGGTGCTCTAGATCGTAACCCTGAGCATTGAAACTACTTTTAACATTTTCTGGTTTAAAGATTCGAACACTTTATTCTCTCTACACACATTTCACCTCATTCAGGTTTTAACCTGTGCAGACCTTCCCTCACTCTTCTCACTCACTGCTATCTGCTCTGCTAGCTGCTAGCAGTGCTGCTAACAACCACAACACTTAATTTAATTTAATGTCATTTTTTTCATTCAAATTTGTGAAAATTTTGAACAACAGCTTCCATGTTTCTCAAAGACTTTAACAAAGAAATCACCAAATTGTGGCAGGTGTTAGTCAACACTTTGTGGGCCCAACTGGACGCCTGTTAAATTGTCTCTCCACCAGCTTTACACACCCAGTGTCATCATTTTTTGCCAGTTACTCTTTGCAAAATTGCTCAGTCACATCGGTCACATGAATTTCATAAAGTAAAGTAGTGTGGTGTAAGTCTTATTACGGGTTGATAGCAGCAGCTTTAGAGCAACCGGTTCAGATTACTGATGGGACATTACTGCTGTTCACCTTCATCCAGATCAGCATCCGTTAGCAGAGTCAGAGCGAAAGGCAATCTGGCCAGGCAATCAGGATAAATGATTAGTGCTTAAAGGGCTGACAGGTTTCTTATTTGTAACATTTGTGGGCTGATTCTGTTTGTCTGCGACTCTAAATGAGACCAGAAAAGCTTTAACTACGCCGTTGTCCGCCTGCCAGAATTTTTATGCTTTTTTGTTGCAGCACTACAGACTGGCTTTGTTCATACAGTCAAAAAGCCTGTTTGTTAATTCAAGAAGTCAGAAATAATGAAGCTAAAACCAGAAACCGAGAATCATAAACAATGAAAGGGAAGAAGGTTTATTTTTTTGTTGAATGATGAGGAATATTTGAGGAATATGTGGAATATTTGGACTGGGGAAGATGGACATTCATCTTTTCTTTTCTCTGTATAAACAAAAATAAAAGACCTTCAGACATTATGAGCTTTAGGTCAGTTTACTCAGGGCATTTTGAGTTACTTACAGATTCTGATGTCAGACACATGGAAATGAAAAATAAGTTGTTTTTTTCCTACCAAGTGTTATTATTGTGCTTCTATATGTAATTTAGAAGCACAATAAAAGAAAAATGGACTTGAGTCGCTTTGCCAGAAACAAAACTCCTTTTCTGCACCATTCAAATGATCCACGAAGTTCTATCAATAGCATTTATCTATTTTTATTTAACTAATTTAACATAATCATTTTAATTAACAATTATGAACAAAGCAAGTAAAGTAATAAAAAACGAAGAACAGTTCCGACCAACTGAGTCGTTCACAGGAATCGAGTCGTTCCTGAACGTCAAACTGTCAGCAGGTGTAACGTCACTTCCTCTGATGTGATAAATACTCCTGGCCTTGTTTTCTTTCCACCGGAATCATCAGTTTTTCTAGTGAGTGACCCGATTTAAAGCCATTTATCCACCGTTACTTTAAACACAATGCTTTGGGAAGCTATAGCTGCTACCTGTAGCGTCGCACTTCAAGCTAGCGGAACGCTCGTTCACATGCAGTACCCAGCGGACCACTAGGGGGCGCCACAGTTTGGGAAAAACCGCTTTAGATGCTTATTATTTTTGCTAACACAGTTTGTCATCATCCTTATCTTTTGTAAAATGGTCCAGCTGATGTTTCCTCTCATATTAAACAATTAGCCTGAAACAGAAGGATCTGCAGGCTTAAGGAGGACAGATGTTGGCTGGTCTGCATCTGCTTGGAAAGCCAATCCACTGCACTTTCTGCCAGCTGTTGTGTTTTATTTGTCTCCAGATGTTCAGGGTTGTAAGTCTGGTGCAGCCTTATTACAGCGTAATGTTTTCTGTCCTCTTTGTCGCTCTGATTCCCCCAATCAGGTCAGTCCTGGGTTGTCGAGGCTCCCAGAGTCTGGTAAAGGTTAAAAAGCAATTCAAGTCTCTGTGTGTCTTTACAAGGCTGTGATTTCATAATTCCCCGTGTAAGTCCCATCTAATGTGATTTTAGATTAATCACACTTTTTAAAAAGGTGAAAACAATTTTCTCTAATACCGTAAATGTCAGATGTATTTACATATCAGCAGGCGGATCTTCGTGGGTCTGATCCTCTCTGTGTCTGCAGTAAAGGACAGAAATTGAAACCCACTCCAATCTAAAATAGCCTCCTGCGTTTGCGGTGAATGTGGCTCACAGCCTGCGATGTGGAGCCCTGCTGTGATGTAGCACAAAAAAATGTCTGAAGGTGACGCACAAACGTTGTGATGAAGAAGCAGAGAGACAGGACTCATTAGTTGGTCTCCCAGCAGAGACACATTAATGAAAGCAGAACAGATTCTGAAATAGCTGCTCTCCATTCATTCCACTTATCTGGCCAACTTCACTGACTGACAGGAAGACTGTGAGACGAGGTCTGACCTCGTCTCACAAGGTGGGTCACACATCGTGGGTCACACATCGTGGGTCACACATCGTGGGTCACACATCGTGGCCTAAATTGCTCGAAGACAGACAAGCAATACAGATAGAATTTTAGCTTCATTTAAAATAAATCAACTAGCTTATATGAGGCTGTTTGTAAAATTAAAAATTAACAGCAATAATTAATTAGCCTGTGATAAGAGAAAAAACATGTTGGTCATTCATTTATAAGATAGTTAAAACTAAGTATTTAGTGAGCTGGTAAAATTTATAGTGCCAAATTAAATAACAAGGTAAATAATTAGCCTCAACTTGGATATTTAGCTAAACATTCAGATAATATGCAGATTTTCTAGCCAATAGCCAGAAGTGGACAAATGAAAGCAGTAAACAATGACAGCACCTCCTCACCAGCCAGAGATTATTTATTAGCATCACTGTTTCCCTCATGCAGTTTTTTTTTTGATTGTCCATCTCCAGTTATCAACAGGTTAATTTGCATATTAGCTAAAAAGTAGCTTCAATTTAAATATTTATCTTGAATATTAAATATTTTTGCTTAATAATGTTGATTTGTGTGCTTAATATATTTTGATATATTATACTTGTTGATAAAGGATATCAATAAGTTCATTTGTATATTAGCTAAGGATTTAGCTTCAACTTAAATATTTATCTTGAAAATGACATATTAATTAGAATATTTAATTAATATTTAGCCTAGTAGCTAAATATTTCATTCAGAGTCAACTATTAATTATTTAGCTTGAAGCTAGCTATACCTAATATTATTATGGAATGGTCTATATATTACAATGTCATTTTTTTTTAAAGTTTTGAGCAATAATCTACTTTTCCTTACATGACAAATTTATCAGGCAGGAAATTAAAAAGTACTGAGGCTGGAACATTATCATGACTCATTTATTAAGTTTATTTTACTTCCTCTGTCACATAGAGAATGGAAATGAATGGAAATGTGCAAACAAAGCTGCAGTGATGGTTTGGTTCATATGATGAGGTCATCAGGCCATCAGACGGGCTGTGATGGAGGATTTCATCAATTATTATCATTAGAGATATGAAGCTGCCACTTCCTCTGAAAAACGCACCAGGAGCAGGACTCCACATTCTGCTTGTGTTCACTTACATGAACCATGTATTAGTGTGTGTGTGTGTGTGTGTGTGTGTGTGTGTGTGTGTGTGTGTGTGTGTGTGTGTGTGTGTGTGTGTGTG
>CAEGAF010132543.1:0-63921 GCA_903067075.1 Micropoecilia bifurca
TCTTCACAACCTTCATATGTTATCAGTCTGTTAAAGATGGTATTATTGATAGCAGTTCAATTTGCACAATGCCTGTTCTGTTTAGTTTTCTTCTTGGAAAAAGTTATTAAAAACAAGTTTTTGTCTAAATTAAGGTGAATTCATGGTTCCTTTTTCCACATAATGTAACTGTAGTGTTTATGATAAAAAATAAATAAATCATAACTATGTGATCGGTATCGGGGATCGGCCCTCAGGGGTGATCGGTATCGGTATCGGCAGAAAAATACCTGATCGGCACATCCCTAATTATCTCCATTCTTTATTATCGAATTGCACCTCCATTCATAAGACGGATTTTTCTAACATCATTCATCCATTTTTTTACTCATTCATTCATTTATGCATTTTTTTGACCCTTTTAATCAAGAGTCAATGCATCCATACATTTATCCATCCATTACGATGTTCCTCCATTCAGCTGTCTATTAGTTCATCTCAGTCTGTGTTTTTATTTTATTTTTTTGCAGGGTTTATATTTACAACCATAAAGCCATCACCCATAAGAACAACATTTAAGACGTTTTGACATAAGAATGTGACAGAACCCTGTAAAACTGAACTATCGGTGCAATCAAATCAAAATAGTTTTCAGTGGCACCAAGACTACCGAGTGCCATTAAACAGAAATAACAGGGATCACTGTCTGTTATGTCTGTTTAAAGCTGGATTATAAAAATGCTTTTCCGCTTTGTCCAGGAGAAACTCCTAGCCCTCCATGTAGCTTGCCTGTATGGTGACCTGCAGACTATCCAGCTCATAATAGAGACCAGTTTGTTGTGGGTCAACCTCAGTGATTGTAAAGGTCGCCGGCCCCTGCACATCGTTCTGTCCTCACAATTGTCCGACAAGTACACAGTTTTTAAGTACCTGATGGCGCAAGGAGCTGACATCAATGCGTAGGAGCCCCTTCTTACACAAATACTCTCTTCACGTTGGTATTTAATTCAACTGCATTTTTTCATATATCCAACTGGATTTAAGAACTATTGGCTGAAAAACAAATTGATTAATTAAAAAAAAGTATGGATTTTAAAAAGAAATGTGTTTTCTTGTTTTGTTTGTTTTTTTTTCCCATGCTAGTTCATCAAATTCAATGGAAACCCCGCTGCACGTTGCTGCCTCCAGGGGCCTCTTACATTGCACAGAAATGCTTGTGAAGGCCGGAGCGAATATTTTGGCAAAGGACAAAATGGGACTGACGCCTCTGGACCTGGCGTACATCTGGAACCACAGGAAGATAGCACGGTATCCAGCTAAAGACGCCGCCGGACCAAAAGCACTTCAAACAGTCTGTAGTCGGACTGATTCAAACTGATTTTTTTGTGTTTTCAGGTCCTTGAAGCACTCCTTGTGGTATTACAAAAAGAGGGACGAACTGCAGGAGAGAATGTTGGCTCAGAAGTTATACAGAGATCTCATAGAGCAGAAAAATCTCATAGAGAAGCAAAATCTGGATGTAAAGGTGAGCGCTTGACACATAGAATATACGCCGCAAAACATTAACGTGGAATTAACTACGACAAAACCGGCTTCAGTTTCTCGATTCCTGTACTTGAAATTTCTACAAACCCTTGCAAATGTATTCACGTCCGTTGAACTTTTACACATTTTGGACGCTTAAAAAGTGCAAATGAAGATGCAGAAATTCACAGCTCAGCTGGGAGAGCCTGTTGCTAGGAGAACCCTTAATGTTCGTCACATCACGGAGGAGTGAAACTCGACAATGCTCTACTTGCAGTTTTCCACGAGTCATGTATGAGGACTCGGCTAACATAGGGAGGAGGTTGCCCTGCTCCAACGGGGCCAACAATTAAAGCAGAACTTTTAGGTGACAGCAGCGTTTTGCTGTGGGGATGATTTTCTACAACAGAGAACCAAGAGAAGATTTCAAATACATTTAAGTTTTAACGCGTAACTTGATCAAATGTAACGGCGTTCAGGGGGATTTCCTTAGTAAGGCTGTTTGTGTTCCTTACAAATAAAATGATTGGCTGGCAGTAAAAACCCAACCCTTCTCCAATATGGCACAGTTATAATATCTTCCTATTTATGAGTGTTGTAGCAAAATATCTTCATTCCACTCTCAGGTTATTTATTAATACAGTAAATTCAAAGATGTGCTTATAATACTCGTTTAGGTACGAGTATTACTAATAGTTGTGTTAATAACAATATTGATGTTAATAATGATATAATTACATGATATATCAAGGTAATTTTCCATATTTAGCATAAACCGTTTGATAGTTTGTATTGTTAAATGTTTGGACATTGCTTTAAGTCCACAGTCAAACTGTTTCAGACGCTGTTTCTCCATTTTTTCTACAGCAGGCCCTTGTTGAAGAGTGGGCAAAGAGGAGAGGTTCGTCTCCGCTGAAGCCGCTCACGCCCAGATCCAAGGCATCCATATACCATCGTAGATGCAAGTTACCAGGGCAGAGCAAGAAGCAACCCAAACCTACCAAGGGACGGCGCAAACACATTCAGAGGAAGCAAGACGTCTCCAAAGCACAGAGGCCCTCTTTACTCGACAGTCCCTGGACCGTCTTTGGCCTCCACCCAGAGAAACCCTCCACAGACCCGGACCTCAGGGACGATGTCATCTTGTTGAAGCACAGCATCACCCAGAAGATTCATTACAAGACCAAGTGGGACACGGTGCTTAACCTCGCCCCTAACCTGCCTCTGGACGTCATTCAGAGACTGTTGTTTCCCAAAGCGTTTTCTTCTCGACTCAGCACGTCATGGGACTTTGAGCCGCACGACATCGACAATATCCAGCACAAAAGATTCCCTCGGAGAAGGCGCACCTCTCCCTGGACAGAGGTGGTCATGCACCTGCTTGAGATCCTGGAGCTGGGACACTACTAGTCTTCCTCCTGTCCAGGCAATAAAATTAGGTTTGAAACCCTTTACAACATCATGGAGGAAAAGCTCTGAGGTTTCGCATGTGGATGTTGATGTTGTTAGAACATCAAACTCTCTACTTTAGTGTCAACAGTCTTCCTGAGTAAAACAACTTTGATCAAGTATCTGTCGAGTTAAATAATGTGCACATGTTCCTTCCATTAAACCCCCCAAAGAGATGATTTGCTTCCAATTGACACGAACAAATAAGACCAGACAAAGTGTTGCGCATTCCTGAAGCAGTAAACTTATTTTGTCAGGATTTATTTTTGATAGCAAAAGCATCCTGTCATAAGGTGCATAGCTGAGGTGTAGATGTGTTATATGAGCAATAATCCTGAGCTCCACAAAATAACAAATCTCTGCTTTATCTTACAGCTAAAGAAGACCCTTATAGAGGATACACACTGTTAAAATTGAAGTTTTTTTCCCCCTAAAAAATTACAGCCATGAAGAATAATTTCCAAACTATCCCTTTTTTGGCACATTTCAACAAAAATGTTAAGAGGAAAAGTATTTTAAAGACTAAAAACAGTCCAATATCCTAGTTGCACAAGAGCACACATATTTATTGGGCTTTAATGAATTTGATAAACCTGAAATAGAGTTCAGCTGTTCTAGATCGATTTTCTTGACATTTCCATCCTTTAGCCCAATGGGACGTTACAGAGCATCAAAATCTTATGGCATAAAAAGAAGTCTAAAAATAAACATACTCTTTGCTCAATGACAGGAACCAAAACCAGAAGCATTTCCAAAACTAATTTAGACACAAGACCGAAACTGGTCAGAGAGCCTAACACGTCTGTAAAGTAATTTCCAGCCGGTACAAGTTATATCCTACTCATGAAAACACTCTCCTGCATTCATGAAGTCTGAAATATGAAGTACAGTTACAGCACAGACCACCACCAACTGGGGAAAATTAGCCTGGCTGTAGGCATTCTGTCTAATCTCGCTCGATTCTCATCTCCCTTGAGTGCTCTGCCTGGGCTTTCTCCCATTGAACTGGATTCCTCCATTTTCTACTGTGACTATGAGCGAACAGAAGAAGTTTAAAATGACATTAATTTTCTGCTGCGCTTTAGAAATGAAGTCATCCTGTAGTTTTAGCAATGGCAGCGGAGAAGTGAATATAGCCATTCAGTCCATGTTGATCACATATTGAGTTAACATTAACAGCTGCCTCGTTTTCTGTTCCCGGTGGAGAATGGCTGGTTACAGCACAAGCCATTTCCAGTAAATGTCATAGTATCAAACTGGTGCATTGCATACATATACAGGGCAAACATTAGCCAATTAGCATGTAATCTAAAACCCCAACAATTAGGTTGGCAAAAAAAAAGTTTCAAGCTATTTGTCACGGTTGGAACTATAGACTTTTTGAGAGCCGCTGCATATCCCAGAGTTTGACAATACGTAGCTAAAGTGACAAAGTCAAACATGTTATGCTCTCCAGATGCTACCCCAATGAAAGCAGGGCTGACACAGGGTGAGTGAAAGGTGAGAAAACCTCAGTGAACTGGGTCGCCTGTCACAGATGTATGCACTTTCACTGATCTGCCTCGGGGAAATGAACCAGGATCCAGGTGAGGGGTTCTGAACAAGCCTACGAGTTTGGACCACAAGTCACAGTCTGTCAGCTGAAGGCGTTTGGTGTTCTGGAGTGTGTGGGGTTTTGTCTTTTTCCTTTACTTGACGAAGCACTTCACACCTCGGTCGGAGTCAGAGTCCACACCGCTATGAACCCGGTGCCCCCCCTGTGACCAAGTCACATGAGACTAGAATAACATTATCCCATTCGGCTTGACAGGCTCACGCACAGAAACCCGTTCTGCAAACGATGAAGGTCAACCGTCTGTGGCCGACTGGACACGCTGAACTTGTTGAACAGGAAATTATTCTTTTTCCTTTAAACATCAAGTTAATTCCACAAATTTGTTTCATAAAATTATTTCACATCTGTGTACATACCAACCTATGAATTTTGTAAAAACGATTTCAGCTGCTTTAGCGTTTAATAAAATTAGTTTGTGCCGTTTCTGTCCTTTATCAGTAATCCTGCAAAATAATAAAAATAATTTCACAGATTTGATACGACAGAAGCTTTCATGTCAAATTTAGTCTTAGACACATCTAGAACAACAACAAAAACCAAACAGCTTTATTGCTATAAACTCCAACGTTAAGACAAATAGCTAGTCATTGGTGCTGCTGAGTCAGGATTGGGTTTAATTGCAAGCAATGTGACCAGATGTAGATGACTGGGTCACTGAAAGCAGTTTCCAGTGAGCTTCATTGAGCTTGCAGTTTACATATGTCACAACCAAATGTTAGCGATTGGGAAAAATCCGATCCAGTTGTTTGAAACTAACAAAGTTCTCCACAAAGCAATTGTTTATTGATAGCCGAGGGTCCAGACTGTGTATGAAACAAAGGGCTAGTTTATAATCAGGCTGATTTTGTTCGAACTAACCTCAAGTTTGTGTCGTTAGAAACTATTTTACATTCATGGACTACATAAAAACGTATAAGACTGTGGAAAGATAATTAAAGAAGTTTTATTTACTTGTCATTGATTGAGGTTCTGACCCGTGTTTGAGTCGGTTGACTCTTCTGACATCGGATTTTATGATAAATTATTAAGTCAATAACGTCGGATGACTGATGAGGTTCTAATCAGCCTGCATATCAGGCTGATTAGAACCTCATCCCTGCATTTTCTTAAACTGATTTTACAAAATTGCTTTAAGACCTTGTCTGTCAAATTTGGTACAGACTAAAAAAAAAAGACCTTACACCATCAAGATAACTTATGGTAGGTATGAAACATCCAAAGTTGGTGTGAACTGAATTGGTAGTTAGGCAGGAATGGGTTTCTGCTACCATACAAATGTCTCTAAAACAGGTGCTAACCCACACAATCTGTCCAAAACATCCCAAAATGTGAAGAAATGTCCTCCAACATGTACAATAACAATACAGGAGGTACAACCTGACACACTGTTGGTATGAAACATCCCCAAAGCAGCTCTGAATGGATACACGAATCTTAGGAAATGATCATTGTAGGGACAAACGGTTAGGTAGGAATGGGTGCCTCGTTTGCAACGAGTGGTGCGGTTTGGTGTGTCTCTGTTTTCAGACCACACAACTCCTGGTGCGCCTTGCAGGTTGTAGGTTTCATCGGACAACGGTACGGTTAAGGTGAAGCTCCTGGCATCACGCAACACGTGGCGGAAAGACTCCTAAATCTGCTGAACTATTTTTACAGTACAACGGATTCAACGGATACGGCCCATGCTTTGGAAATGAGGGATTAACATCCTGAAGCGCCGTCGATACGAACCGTTCCCGTTACGGGCACAAACATTTGTGTCATCCAGAAAACAATTCATTTACAACCCTCCTTATGCGGTACAAAACCAAAACTGTGAAATGACAAATGAACAAAACACCCAATTTAATTGATCCAGAGCAAAGTGATGCGTTGAAACTCAAGATTAAATTAAGACCTGGAATATGCATTTATGTGACCGATTTTATAGAAAGTAAAGTTACAAAGTATATTTGTATGAGGTTACACCTGATCACTGGAATAAAAGTCGTAATATTTATTTGAGAACTCCCTCGTAGATTTTCAAGTAACCCTTAAAAAGTGATTGCTGGATTTCTTGTTAGTTTCAGCAGCAGAGTCGTTTCACATGTTTTCTTGCTGCGCTTTCTATGATTATCGCTTTTCATACCATTGCTCTCCCTCTAATCTATTTTACTCCTTTAGTGAAAAACATTTCACCACTCTGCGTGACTTTGGTGCTACCTTGAAGACTTAATCAGACAAACACAAAAACGACAAGAATAAATCTTTAAAAGGAAATCCAATTATGATTTATCCATCTCCAACAAGTTTGTCATTTAGTATTTTAAACCCCTCTCTCAGAATTGGTTTGATACTAAAGCTTAAAAAATATGTCGATGATACAAAAATCACTGCGCTACAGTCATGATCCTTAAAAAAAACGGTCTCACACAGGTGCTCTTGGCAGTCGGAACGAACCCAAAGATGAACATGGTTTTTATAAACTCAATTAATCATCCAGTCTGTTTATTGGTCCATCCTTTTTGTGCGCTTGACTCCATGTTTTGGCCACTGCTTTGCTTCAGTCCAATCCACAAAGGACTTCCGACGTCCTTCTTGCTCTACCGCTTGTTGTCCAACTTCTCCACACACCTACACATCCCCGGCCCCCCGAATCCGAGCCCGTCAGTACATTTTCTGTCGGCTGGGCAGTACCGCCTCCTTGAGGAAGGAGAATATAAGAAGGATCCCAGACCTCTTGCCCCGTTTGCCCTTGGTGAAATAATTTGACACAACATCGTCTGAAAAAGAGCAACAAAGAAGAAAATAAAACGTCAAAGGAAGGGGCTTCAAATGAGCTGAAGTAAACAGTTCGATAAGCTGATCTGGTACAAACAAGAAAATAATTGTGGTGAAAATGAGCCTCATCCTCTCACAGGAAAAAACTAAACCCAACTAGCAAAAGTATATTAGCAGTTAGTAGCTAGTAACCAGAGCATCAACTGAGTCACAGAATACAATGAAGTCTGTGCACAAATTTGTGCCTGACCAAAAAGTCCTGCGAGAACAAAAAAATTATTACATGTGAGACATTAAACAGTACTGCCACAACAAAAAGATGAAATAATCAGATTTAAGACCAATGCAATTCTTTTGTAATAAATTTAAGACAATTGAAGGCCTTAATTTTAGATACATAAATCGAAGACCCTTTAAGGATCACCCTGTAAATTAAATATGTCCTGTCATAACCAGCTTTAAATGACATATATACACATTTTGACGCTCAGTCAGAAATTTTTACCCACGTCTGATCTGATCGATGGATTAAAAAGCCTTAAAAACATATTCCTCTTATCAGTCCCAAAAATGTTGGGATGTTTGTGAGTAAAAGTCAAAAAAAAAAAAAAAGAAAAGGGAAATTTTTCTCTAGGTTACATATCAGGTGGAGGTCCATCACATTATACTTTTAACCTCCATTGTGCTAAATTATTATCAGCCATAAGCAAATTCTCACCTCCTTGCTGCACGGTGGATGGAAGCACATTTTCTCCCGCCGACAGCGACACGAAGAAGGCAAACGGGGTGACCCACAGGCAGATGGTGAAGTAGGACAGCACCTGATACCAGTCAGAAACAGTCGGTAAAAAACTGGACAAGAAACCCATTTCCATGCTTCCAGAGCTGTAATGACATGCAATACCTCTGAGAACAGGTAATACTCTTGGGCAAAGTACTGGAAGGCCATGTAATGGTTCACCACCACTAACACTGCAGTGTAAAAACAAAAGAACGTAAATCAGACTGGAAACAGTAACACGTGACCAGAAGCACCTAATCAAGCCTCAACAGTTAGAGTGTCGCTTTATTGTATTAACGTATTCTTCAGTACTGGTGAATCCTGCAGCAGGACATAATGAAATCTGATCCAAGTCGCATCCTCACCACAGGACAGGATGAAGTTGGGAGAGCTGAGCAGAATGTATGGAAAGGTTCGCAGGAGGCCAAAATACACCAGGTTGGTAAAGAGGCCGACGCCGACCAGGAGCAGAGGGAAACCTTCAAAGACGTAAAGACAAACCAGCACACCTGTCGAGAACTGGACATACATTCACACGCGGTGAGACTCTGCGTACAGATTAAAAAGTGCATCATTCTGCACCAGCATACTCACCAAGATCATGTACTTTATTATTCGACTTGTGGCTACTGTGTACTCCTCTATTAACTCTGCCAAGTAGTACAGGCCAGCCGCTGGTGGAAGATCATAGGTAAATGACTGGGATTATGTAGGATGCAAAACATCTCTGATGCAAGATTGCTCAGCAAGGAGCTAAAACAGGCAGCAGAGGGTATAAATGGTATTGTTCCTTCATGACTGAAGTAAGACTGGAGTCAGTCGAAACACTTACAGATGGATTACGCAGCATCACCGGCGTAGATACAGTCAGAGCCTTACAAACAAATATTTCTCTAAAACTAAAACCTGATCATTACTAACCATGCTAACCTCTCCGCCAGTTAGATTAGGCGAAAGAGCACACATTCAATATTATTTCTTACAAATTATTCAATATTTGTTGGTACCGTTTAGTGTTTGGTAATATTTTGTAGCACAATTTAAAATAATCCATAGGAGTTTATTGGGGAAATGTAGGTCAGAGTAGTAGGTGATATATTATCTCTAAACCACTGTCTGTTTAGGCCGTTTGTCCCCATCAGCAAAGGAAAAGCAAAGAAGAGAAAAGTTGTTTTGTGATAGTAAAATATGTAAATTATTTCAAACTATTATTTAAGAAACAACAGCCATTCAAATGATAAAGAAAACTTAGAGAACACTAAATAGCTAAACTTCATTTCTTGGATGTGATGCATGTATGTGTTGCTTAGTGGATGTTTTTTAAGTCTTTCATCTAATTTAGTTTGAGTTAAAATCCTCAAATACCCTCTGATGCACAACCAATAAAAAACGTAGGAAAGATCTGGCTATCTATATTTAGCTTGTAGTTTCACAAACAATCTGGATTTAATTGCACTTTTTGTTTTTGTTTTTTGTGGTTATAAACCAGCTTCTCTTTAGAAAAAAGTTTTCTACATATTTTAATTTTATTAGTGGACAATAACTGATTCAATGAGACCCCAAAAGAAAACAAAAGGACTGCAGCAAAGACAAAACTTACAAGTGTGAAAATAATCTCCTTCTGAAGTTAATTATTTTCCTAAAAACAAATAAATGAGTCATTTCTGGATTGTTTCTTCAGCCCTAAATAAAAAAAAAAACAGCATTAAAGTTTTTTATTCTCTTATGTTGTGTGTTATACGTTTTTTTTGTTTCACATTAGAAAATAAAGATCAGCCAGCTAAACCGATTCTTAAGTCTAATGTGCTTCTTTGTTTGTTTGTTTGTTTTGGGCAATAATTTATTAATTACTGAGCAATCAGTAAACTTTTGTACTTTGTTTCCACATATAAACAATTCCCCACTGACTTTGTGAAACTGATGGCATTGTTGTCTTCAAGCTTCGGTTTGCTGCTGTAACTGATCTTTGCTTAATCGAGTCATGTCAGCGTTTGTTCTAGATTATAAGATTAGTTTTACAGTAAACCCACAAGGAACTAAAGGAGCTTGGAGTTAGACGGCAGCTAGCCAGCTAATTTAAACAAATTTACATCTAAATTGCATCTCATATCACCCAGGTCATATGAACACCGGTCATATTAACTTTGTTTTATCGAAGCTCCGCTGAAGTTCACCTGAGCTGATTCACCTGTTCACAGCCTTAGCATTACCAAGCTAATTTGAGCCGCTGCGTTACCAACAGCTTCATTCTCAGCTTCAACTCACCTATCGCTAGAGTGACGAAGGACACTTGGACGATTAGCGACAGCCAGCTCAGTAAATAAATAAACCACATCTCTCTGCATATGCTACAACACACACAATAAAGAGAATAAAGACTAAAATAAGCTAGCTGCCTGCTAGCGCTGGTCAGAGCTCTTTCCGCTGTGTTTTCAGCACGAGCCGACAAGTGCAGGAAAGAAGGGAGCTTTTTTTGACAAGAAGGTTGCGACGCTGTCGCTACAGCGCCACCGGTGGCAGGAGCAGGAATGCAATTTTGTCCACATTTTAATCGTAAATTGTTTTAATTAGAAATGTTGAACGTTATTGCACACGATTAAAACTATGACTTAGTTAGACGTAGTTAAAAATAATGAATGAACGGGTTAAAGGAAACCTAGCAAGATGAGACAATTAAAATGAATGTTTCTTCCCAACAGTATCAACAAGAATGGTTCTGGCATCACTACACTCTGAGTAGTCTCACAGATCAGGTACAGTGCTTCTTTACAAATTTCGTCCACTTTTGATACACTTAAGAGTTTTAAATCATTAAACTAATTTTGATATCACAAAGGCAGCATGAGTAAGTAAACACAAATACATAAATTCTAATTTCATTTATTAAGGAAAGAAGCTATCCAAAGCCACCAGTTAGCTAACTAAGCTAATTATTTGCCCTCTAACTGTAATAACTGGATGCATCATTCTTGTTGGCAACAGTGGCCATCAAGCATTTGCAGTCAATGTTGGTTTTACATTAATGTGGAGGAATTTTGTTTGGCTCTTCTTAGCAGTTTTAGCAGAACTGTTTTTGATTTACTCACACTGGCATGTTTTCAACCATGTGCTGCCTGTAAAGGCCACACCATAGTACCTCAGTCAAATTCAAGTACAGACTTTAACTAGGCCACTCTAAAGGCTTCATTGTGTTTTTGAGGAATTCAGATTTAGAAATGTTGTCGTGATTCAGACATTCTCCATAAGGATTTTCTGATAAACAATAGAATTCATGTTTCCAATAAACATAATTTATTTTCATCATGTTTGATGGTCAGTTTGACAGTTTTTTGTTCTTGAAATTCTGAGTTTGTTTTAGCAGGAAGCACATCTTAAATAATAATTTTAAAAATCCACTTTTGTCTCTGCAGCCCATAGGACACTTTTTTTTTTTTGCCAAAAGCCTTGGAGACCACCAATATGTGTTTTGGAGAATGATTTCCCATTATTCAATCGCTAGCTGCCTTTATGCCTGTCTGGTGTTCAATTTGCTATATTCATGTCTTTTTGTCATACAAATTTCAAGTTCGTACATGGAAACGTATCAAGAGCTGCAGGTTTGAACAGGAAAATTAAGTAACCTACGAGGACTATAACCTTAAAATGGAACAGGACTTCTGCTTTAAAGCGGCTTATAAATGGTTCAATATGGGATTTATATTTCATAAATTATGACATCTAGATTATGAATGTCATACTTATTTCAATTATATTTAAACGACTAGAAATGGTGTCTCCATAGGACATGTTAAAAGAAAAAGAAGCATAAACGTATTTATTCTTCCCTCTTTATTTGCGTCATTAACCTACATTCACTCCCACGTCAAGGGGACACACACACACACACACACACACACACACACACACACACACACACACACACACACACACACACGTATAGATTCAATAACCAAAAAAAAGCAGGTGCCACGCATTTCTACATCTTAAAAGGCGCCACTTTTAAGGCCCAGGTTCAAAACAATAAAAAATGCATACCTGGGCGTGAAAAAGGCAAGTGTTAAATAAGGTAAATATATAATGCGAAACAGTGTGAAGACACTAAAACGGTGTCAGAGTGAAAGGTGAGAGGAATGTCCTCTTTTCTTCAAATGCTTTCAGCTGAGGCGTATAGACGGGCAGCGAGGGGCAAAGGTGCGCATTCATTCATCCGTGCCGCATATATATGCAGCATCTGAGGAGAGGTGAGAAAACTGATGGGAGTGGGGCGTTGGGGGGCTTTGGAGGAGGGGGGGGGGGTCTGCTGCATTTATTTAAAAACTTTCAGGAGGGGAAGCCATGGCTCTTATCTCAGCGACGCCTCCGGGCTCAGGGTGTGACAGCCTTAATGTGCCAAAATAAGAGGCAGCCTGTATTCTGCTGCCGGATCACGCTTCAGGAAAGAAAGAGACACCCAGGGAGGGAAGTGGGCGAGGGTATTCATAGAAGGGTTTTAATGGCTCTGGTCATCTTTTATCTATTTTCTGTTGTGGAAAAAAAAAAAGTACTTTAACCTACATCTGGTGAAACACGAGGGGTAAAAAAAAAAGGAAAAAAAGGCTGCTGGACATTAAATAGAGCTGGAAAAGCTCAGGTATATATGCCACAACAAGGACCGACTTTTTTCCAGCTAAGGTCAAACATCACTCTATAGTGATATCCTTTGATTAAAGGAGTAAGAATGACTACAAGAAGAACAGAACAGTTAGTTTAATACGTGTTTTATTTGAACATTAACAGTAATAGCCGTAGCTACAGGAGTGCATCTTTACGCAAGGCGTTACAATGGCACTTTTTGTTGGAGAGGTTGCTGCACTCCTCCGTGGCTGACGATCAGCGCTGATGCTCTGATGCGGGAATCTCTCTTCTCCCTGTTTTGCTTCAGCCTCCGGAGCACAGGTGCACTGCCGCTCTCACCGGCCCAGGGACAGTCACCTGCCGCTGGGACACGCTGCTGGCCCGGCTGGAGGTCTGACCGAGAGAGATCAGCACATATTCAGGTTAGGCACGAAGCGGGAGAATGAGAGCTACGGGACGCACCGGAACACATCCATTAGGACAAAGAGGCTCGTTTTGGATGTACAGGGAACTCTCGGTCTCTGTCCTTCTGCAGTCGGACACCATACAGCAATTCCTTTATTTTAAAGATCAAATTCTTTCACTTTTGTGTAGATAAAGTCGTTTTTACGACGCAGCTGTGCAAACAAACACCACTTTCAAAGAGTCCTTTTGTGGTTTTATGAGACAAAACAACACAAAACAACTCAAGATTAAGCGAAGGGAAAGTGGCAAAAGCAAATCTGAAAAAATGTGGCCGCTCTCCATAACCAGAACTTTTTAAAACTACATTTCACAGATGTTAGCAGATTCAAGAGACTTATTTTGTTATTTATTTGCATTGACTCTTATCTATTGGTCTTTAACTCCAGCTGTCCTTCCATCAACTTCATCCAGCTTTTATTCCACCAGTGAAGAAACGTAATCCCGCAGCATTATGCTACCACCCCCATGTTTCGCAGCAGGAATGGTGTGTTAGTGTGTGTTTGTGTTGGTTTCCCACAACGAATATCATTATTTTCGAGTGTAGACCAAAAATATTACAGCTTCCACATTTTGCAAACCAACTTTCTTTTTGCCACCGTTTCATAAAAGTCAGGCCTGTTGCTTGAACAACTCGTAGTTTTCCTAGCGGCAGATCGCCGCACGTCTGTCCTTGTGGGTTTGCAGTTAGCAGCACGGATTCAGTGCTGACGTCGTCTCAGAGCATTTTTGCACAAATATACTGTCAGTTCACTCAGACGTACACTTTCAAAGTTAAGTAGATGCATTCTAATAATCTTAGTTATGAAACAATGCAGAGTTCATTACTCTATAGCAGGGGTCCCCAAAGTCGGTCCTCGAGGGGCAGCATCCTGCATGTTTTAGCTCTCTCATCTTCATAATTAACAGAAATAAAAGCACGAAAACATCAAACTGCATGTAGTTAATGAACAGTGTGTTTTGCTTAGGAACTCAAATAAATTAACTTTTTAATAATTTTCTGATGTATTGAATGAGTGCAGTTTTTTCAACCTGAGCGTGGTTTAAACTTCTCTACAACTTTCTCCCCTTTAAACCAAACTAAGAGAAGAATCAAGGAGTCGAGACGACTGACAGACTGACTGAAGCTAAGAAAAGAGTAAAAAGAGTGAAAGCCAGTCAATAGCGTGTCAAGTAACATTGCAGATAAATGATTTAACTTCCCAAGCTGCATTTTCATTCAAATATTTTAGATATTTTCTGCAAAAAAAAAAAATCAGCAAAGTGAATTTTCTGCAAATCATTAGGACTTGTGCTGCATAAAAACCCAGGAAACTGCCAATAGGTGACTCCAAGAATAGGGAGGGATCCACTGCACAGCAGGAGAAGGTGGTATTGTGAAAAATGTGAAAAAATTTAAAGGGATGTGAAATCCTCTGCCTGGCGTCACTATGAGCACAGAGGACAGTAAAAGTGGCCGTACCGCAGGTTGGAGCAGCGGACTGCCGGTCCGGGTTTTCTCCCATCGCTCTTCTTCTCCTCTGGAGGACCTGCTGCAGCTCTGCCTCGCCGACGTTCCTGCCGATCCCCCTCCTGGAGGGCAACCTGCGCAGGTGCTGCCGCTTAATGTTGTCCTGTTACAGCGGGCGGCAAAACAGCGCAAGAGAATTAGAAAACTAAAACTAAAGAAAAGGTCAGCTTCTCGGCCAGGTGATGAAAGCTCAGAGCTTCTTACCAGCATTCCTTTTAATTCCAGGACGGCTGACTTCCTGTTTTCACTTCCCTGGTCCTGTAGGAGAATACGGTGTTGGAAAATTAAATGTTTTATTAAAAATCATATAATTCTTCTCATAAAGTGCAAGAGAGAGAAAAAAAAAGTAATCTGTAGCTGACCCTCCATGAGCTGTCTTCATCCTGCAGGCAGAGAAGATGCAGATACTTAAGACAGTTTATCAGTTTTATCTTTAGATTAGATTCATAACACGGTCAGTACGCATTATTTACCTGGATGTTTTTTATGGGCCTCAGGACAATGCCTTTCTTTATTCTCTCCATCATTTCATCCACTGCCTTTGCCTTAATGTCCTTCAGCGGCGCTGACTCTTAAAGAAAGTCAAGTCACACGCATTGCATCATGGGAAGGAGGCAACAGAGTTACTGCTTTAAAAAAGCCCCCAGTTTTCAAAACAAAGCATTAGAGGAACATGGATTACTTTATGAGCTCCAAATCACTGAACCGATTTTAAACCTTGTGTCAGGAAGCAGAAAAAGCAAAAAAGAAAAACTCACTGTTGTTATCGCCTCTGTTGACTCGACTCTTCCTGCTCCTGAGGAAATCCTGCAAGCTGTATGTGGGTAGAAAGACAGATCAGTTTTAACTCTAATCGTCTCCTTACTAAATAACAATGAATAAATAAACTATGCGGTAAAAGCATTCATCTTCTGCCTTCTCTAGATCAGTCCTGCAGGGCCGGTGCTTTAACACACCTGAGTCAAACAGGTTGGATAATTAGTAGGAGTCTGGAGACCCTGACTGGATACTGAGGATGTGATTCAGCCGTTCGATTCAGGGACACATCTGAAAGCTGCAGGACACTCAGCCTGTAGATGCCTGGATTTGAGGATCACTGGTCCAGAGGAAGCGTCTTTTCCTTATCCAAACGATTTTAAAACGATGTTGGTCCACCGTTTGAGTCTGTGACATCTTCAGTGCTTTTTGATAGATTGTGTTCATGGGAATTTTTCCAACCATTCTCCAAGAAGGGCACTGCTTCTGATGCTTTGCATTAACACACAGATGACAAGCTGTAACGCTGGTTCTGTTTGCGGAGGTGATTCTTTACACCTGCTGTGGCCAACGTGATCGAAACATCTGAATTTAAGTATTTGTATAGTTATATGTATGCTTATGACTGTTATTTGATTTTAAAAAGAAAAAACTGAAACAGTAGTTCAACCTTCATGCCATCCAATGGAAGAGAGCAGAATGAATTTCGATCGACGTACTTGATGACAGGAGTGGGTGAAGGAAGGGGAGGAGGGGGAGGAGGAGGAGGAGGAAGAGGAGCAGTTACTTCCTCCAGATCTTCAATTTTCTCCTCTGTGTTCATCCTTTCCTGTAAGTGTTTCACTATAAAGACAGACAAATAGTAACACTTTATTTGAAGGGATGTGCATAATACTGTCATGAACAGGAAGGAGTCATGAATGCTTATGACTGTGGTCGTTTGGTAAATAATGACACTTTTAATGCAAGGTTGTTCTAAAATTTCCATTAAAAGCACATTAAAAGTGTCAAATTTGAACTAAAGGTGTCTTTATTTATCGAATGGCACTTCATGATAACAGTCATAAGCATTCATGAAGACTCCTACAGGTGTTATAACATGTTTATGACAGCGTTATGTCAGTCTTATACACACCCCTTCAAATAAAGTGCTACCAGACAAATTAACTATGCAGAACTTGTCCAAGTTTTATATGACAGTAGTTCATATTTATATCTCCATAAAAATATAGTTCATGTACAATGTGGCAGGAAACTGGTTCTTATCTCCAGCTAAATAACTAAAATCTTGAAAGTGATGACTGGAAAAAAGCACATTAGCACAAAAACCAAACAAAAAGGGTTACAAAAACCTTTTTAATGCTGCTGCTGATGCTGCTACTCTCTGTCCTGCTGTGTCTTGGGTGCTGGTGAGTTGATAACCATGTGGGC
Organism: Micropoecilia bifurca; assembly: GCA_903067075.1. Lineage (NCBI taxonomy): Eukaryota > Metazoa > Chordata > Actinopteri > Cyprinodontiformes > Poeciliidae > Micropoecilia > Micropoecilia bifurca. The sequence goes on from CAEGAF010132543.1 coordinate 16,882, forward strand.
CTAAATGTGACGTCCTGTGTTGTCTTTGAAGAATGTGTGTCGGTTTCTGAACGGTGTGTGTAAATCAGGATCAGTGCAGTGGAAACCCATTAAATCTTCAGTGTGCTGCTGTTCTGTGAAATACTGAAGGATAAAAGGTCTGGGAGCGACATCTCAGTGCTGTGTGACGCTGTCAGTTCAAGCATCCACCATGCCATCAGATTACAGCATTTGCATAAAGTTACATCAGATTAAGTCATGTTGCGATTGGGTCATTGGTGCGTAATCTGTGCTGCAGTAGCGTCGGTTCTCTCCAAATCAGCTACAGCATAAGCTTGTGTGTGAGTGAGTGCAGTGCTTTTTCTACATTTGTCAGACTGGCTTATGTGGTGATCCATTGATGTGGAAGCGATATTCATGTCTTCCAATGTCAATGAAACAAAAGGCAGTAACAATCCCGACTGCCTCACGGCGCGGCCCGGGTTATTAATCAGAATCCAGAACCAGCTGAATCGTGCTTCACCAGGCCAAAACTTTACCGAACCCCAAGATTCAGATTGGTGCCTCTCCAGTTTTCTGTGCGTGGCGCTTGATGATGCTTCAAGCTGTTACCTTCCTCTCTCAGCTCTGCCACTGACCCCTCGGCCTGAGACAGCTGACCCTCCAACGTCTTCCTCTCCTCTTCACTCTTCCTCAGCTGCTCCCTCAGCTCTGTGACTGGTGCGTCGGCCTGAGACACTCGACCCTCCAACGTCTTCCTCTCGTCCTCGCTCTTCCTCAGCCGCTCCCTCAGCTCCTGCAGCTCCTCCTCGGTGCCAGTACCCGGTTTGATCTGACCCACAAACACAGGAGAGACTGACGAAACGTCGCCGCGTACACGTCACAAATCCACGGCTCTGCCGCCGCGGCGCGCACCTGGTCCTGGTAGTAGCGCTGAATGTTGCACAGGGCCATGTTGATGCCGCAGATCTGCGTCAGCGCCTGCTGCAGCCCGAGCCGCACGTCGGCCTCGGAGGCACACGCCTCCGCCGCGCTCGGCCTCTCGGCCGCCTTCTGCTCCGCCAACATCTGATGAGACAAACCAAATCTGGCTTCACCTCTAACATTTTCAACCTATCCTTGTAATCATCCGCTTTGAAGGAAATGGAAAAGAAAGACATCGACTACAATGAACCGCCATTAGAGGAAAATGAAGGGAACTGAATTGCTGGTTGTAGAAAACGTCTCTCCCCAGGAGGCTGTCACAATGCGGGGGAAAATGTTTTCAAACCATGTGTTTGACTGAACAATGACTCGGGAGCCGTCATTACTCATCGGCTTCACTGTAGAGCAGGAACTGTGTAAACAGGACAGTTTTTCTGTGAGACAAAGCGTCATTACTCTTCCATTATGAAGAAACAATTCTGGCTTTGCCTCAATTCACTGTGAAATTGTGTTTTTTTTTAACCCCATCTTTTCATTGTGACAGATGAATGCACCAGTTGTAGTTATTAAACTAGAGAATCAAGTTCCAAATAAACCTTTGTGCATTTACTCAAATCCTGTCAAGAGCTCGAATGTTACAGCTCATATCTCTGCGACATCGCTGTCGAACTGGTTTAAACGCAAAAACAGAGCAAAAAAATCAAACAAAAGTCACAAATCTATAAAATGCTTGCAGGTCTGCTGAAAACGTACTTCGTCTAGGAATGCTTCCTGCCCTCTGACATCGGCCACTTCCAGGTTTTTAGGTTCGTAAACATATGAAAGGCACTATTTTTTAAGCAGGAAATTTTAAAAATGTGTTTTCTGAAAGTGAGCAATGCACTTATTTTCTAATACTTTAGTGATCTTAAATACTTTAGTGATGCATGACCAAATTGAGCCAGTGTAAGTGGCAGTAAAGCCAATAAAACGTGTCGATGCCCCCTGCGGTTTTCTCATCCGCCCTGATTTTGACACGTAAACAATGACTGGATTCCCAGAAACTAATTCTTTGGTTTCATTCTAGGTATTTTTAATTTTCAACTGAATACATAAATACAATTTCAACATTCAGATGAGATTATAAATGACATTCTTGACTTTCAGCTTCATTTTCAAACTGTACTTTAACTGAGCAGAATTTATAAGCACGCGTCTTCAGATTCTACTGGAATTTTAAATGTTATTTTCAATTTATTAAGGGGCGATTGTGTAGACCAACGTCTGACTGAGCAAATGTATTTGATGCCATCAGCAAAATTATTGGTTTTCAGCTTAAAGTTGAATTTATAAATGCTGTTTAGAGCTTTCAGCTAAGCTTACAAGCACAATTTTCCTCTTTCAGATAAATCTGTAAAGTTTGTTCTCTACATTCACCTGAATTTTGGATTTCCAGCTGGTGAAACAAAAAGTTTGAACCTCCAGCTGAGTTTAAAAACAACTATTTTCGTCTTTAGGCTGAATTTGAAAATGCTGCTGGATAGTTTACATTTTCAAACATCAAGATGAGTTTTAAAAATTCATTTTTTTTTATTTCTGTTGAGTTTAAAGTCAGAATCATAAGCAGCTGTTTGCATCCTGTCGCATCAAACAGTCATTGGGTCTTTATGTTCTGTGAGGATCACATTGTAGTTGTTTAAAGAATGATCAAAATCCCTTTTACTCAAGATTTCTTATTGTTTTTTTCTCTTACTCGTCAGGAAAACTGATCTATTTGTATTCACTATCTTTTAAATTCTGTTATCCACCTTTTTTCTGTTTTTCCTTCTTAGTGCACGAAACTCTTCCTACAACATAGCAACCAGCGGTGTGTGACGGGTTAAAGTTTGTTTAAAGCCACATAGCTCACTTATGATGAGAATCCTGAGGACATCCACTTTCCGTCCCTGAAGTCAGTTAAGTGAGCATTTTTATGATTAAGTACGCCACTGAAAAACAGGAAGTGCGAGCAGAAAGAGGGGTTTTCATTTCTGCGTTTTTAGCCTGAGAACACACGGCGCCTTCAGATTCGGTTTGGACTCCATCGGCGACGTGAACCACGAGTCTTTACCCTGCAAATTACACCACTCCGATCTCTGGTTCCCCTTCAGACGAGAGCCGTTTTCACACAGCAATTAGCACAGTTAGTTCACACACACACACACAGCAGAGCAAAGAGACAAAAGACACATCCGCACACACACACACACAGAAAAAAAGCTCAAAATTGTTTCCTGTTTGAGGATCCACATCATTATACCACCACGCATGGCGGGGAAGAGGTGTGAATGGTTGTTGTTTTCAAAACACATGAAAACAGACAAATAGCAGCGCATACAAGAGGCATTCAGCGCACGGGGGGCTGGACGCCGGGGGGGTGGGGGCGAAGGGGGGTTTCTTTTACCCTGAACTGAGAGTAAAGGGGTGGAATTGTGTGAGGAGTTGGGGGTCCCTTTCACAGGTAAGGACCCCTGCAAGGCGGCCCATTGTGCGCCTGTCCGGTAAATGGAGGACGCGGCGCACAAAGGCGACAATTGCTATATGCTCGGCAAAACATAAAGGTGTCAGGCGAAGACAGGTTGTGCTTGAAGGCCGCTATTCTCCCGCAGCAGCAATGATGACCACTAATTATGGGGAGGGGAGGGGAGGGGCGGGATGGGGGTGAGATGTTTTGAAAGAAAAAAAAAACAAAAAAAGCTGCCTTTATTTAAGGAGCAGCTGGGACAAGAAAAACTGTGGCTCGGTGTGTGTGTGTTTGTTTGGCTGTGGGGATCTCAAGTGAATTGATGCTTTCTCTGTGTGTGTTTTTGCTAGTGTGTGTGTGAATGCCAAGCCTCGTTGAGAGGGCCCAAATCTGACGGGCGGTGTGAAAACGGAGCCCCTCCCCTTTCATTTGACCTGCCACCTCTGTTGTACCCTGACACCAAGACCGCGTGTGTATGTGTGCGTGTGCGTGTGTCTGTGTGTCTCTGTCCTTTCTCTCACCACGGCCACCCGAAGGTCAGCGCCAACACCCCTTCTACCTTCCTGTGGCACGACCTGTCACCCTCAACGTCCGCAGGTGCAAATGTGTGATAAAAATATTTCTGAGGGAAGATGAAAACACACACACACACACACACACACACCTGATGGGCGAAGACTTCGGCGTGTTGCCGCAGGCCCTGCTCCAGCTCCAGCTTCTGAGACATTTCTGTGAACTCCTCGGTGACAAGCTGGGAGACTGGGCAAACAAAGAAAAAATAAATACAAAAAGAGGAAAAACAGAGAAATCCAGATTCATTATGGTAACACATCCCCCCGGGGGAATTAACGTATTATTTAGTACGAGGGAAAAAAGCTGAATTTTACTTTCAAATATCAATATAAAAGTAGCATGTTGACTATTCATATCTGTTCTCATGACCTCACGCTGCCCGGTTCACTTCTCATTTTCTGCCTCGGCTCTTTCAGCGCCTCGGATTCCGCGCTTGCTTGTGTTTGCAAGTATGCAGTCGTGTGGTGAGACCAGGCCACCAGGACGAGATCGTTTTACACTTCCAGGTCTGTCAGCCGTCAACGACTTTGACGGCTGAGTGCAAAACGACCTGGAATGACTTATGAAACAGCTTAAAACCCGACTGTTTAGAGCTGCTTTTGGTTGGTAGCAAGTGGAACATCGATCAACATATTTGAAGCGTATTTGCTTGACGATTTTCATGATGATGTTTGACAAAATGTTACAACTTGTTGCTTGTTTCGTATTTGGTTGACCGCATATTTTTCATATTCTTGTTGATGTAAATGTCCCAGACAAAGAAACTTGACTTGGCTTGTAAAGACATTAAAATGACACAGCTTCAGGACTCCAGTGAGTTACAGTGAGAGTCGTTGGAGAAAACATGGAGCAGCGATGAACCTTCACATCCAAAATGACTTTCAAGCTCATTCGAAGGGTCGTGAAAAAACGTAAATTCAACTATTTCACATTTTGAGCTGCCGCCACAACATTGCGTAAGACTTGGAGTCTTTAACGAGATTTGTTCAAAAACGAATCGTAAAAACAACCCAGCCCCGTTTTCTCGAGACTACAAATAATAGCGAGTGGCGGACATCTTCCTGACGTTGCTCCCCCCGTTTTAGTTAGTTTTAGCTCTGAAGACAATTGTTTGAAAAATGAGCACACATTACACTTCTGACGTACAGGTTTAAGACTCTAACCATCCTTTCATGTCAGAAACCTGTGTTTGGTTAATGACTGGTGATAAAGCTTACAATTACAATAAGTGCAACTTGCTTGATAATAATAGAAATTAAGATTTTAAGGAGACTTTACCTCTTTTGATTTTGGTCATGGTCTTGGTCTGCTTGCTCATTGTCCTCAGGATGGCCTCCTTCTCCTCCGCCTCTGCAACAAGCTGAAAAAAAACATCAAGGTTGAGATTCTCTCCCTGAATTCCACTCTAACTCTTTCATCTCAGAGAAACTTTTTTATGGTTTTCTTCTCTAACCATTACCTTTACAACTACCTGCCTTATTATTTAAACATGCAACTATGTCACTTCCTCTGATCCTGAAATTGAAGATCCGGAATCTACCTGCAGGGGTGCAATCCCAGTCCCCACATGCACAAAGAGTCCAAAGGAGGAGCCGTCCTATCAGACTACAGATCCCAACACAATAAAAAACAAACACACACACACACACACAGTGGTATTTAATACCTGCTCTCTGAGCTGGACCTGCTCTGTGGTCAGTTCCTCCACCTGATGCTCCAGCTGCAGCTTCTCAGCCAGCAGGCCATCCAACGACGCCTGCATCGCTACAAACACACAGACAGACCCACCAAACTCACCATTAGGCCTTAAGCCCAAGTTGAACTGTTTTTAAGTGGTATTTTTTTTATATCTTCATTTTCCTTCTCTTTGGAAATACAGTCAAAAGTGATGCAATACATATTTTTTGCCAATAGGAGGCGCTGACATCGACAGCTTCAAAAGGCAAAAGAACAACTTGAGCACGGCTAAAGCAGTTCTAGGTCACACGATCCCCCAAAACCAAAACTGCTGGTTCTCCTTAGTCATTAAAAACCTTTCTTACGAGTTTTTTAATGATCTTTTGCGAGCAAAAACGCTGCATTTATATTGACAAGAGAAGCAAAAGCGAAAATAATTTCAGTTTAGTTGAATATTGATGCTGCGAATTGCTTTAATTTGTAGATAGCATGAAGGTTGCCTAGATCTTTTCTCCTTGGCTATAATAAGTTGTTGGGTGATATGCAGGTAAGATCTGAATTTTGTTTTTCTTTCTTTTTTTTAATGTTGAAAAAATGTTTTTAGAGGAATTAGATTAAATTAAGTTCTGAGCAACTAACCTGTGATCTTGGCTTGACTTTCAAGCAGCAAGTTCTCTTCACTGTTACTTTCCCTGAAATTAACCAGACCGCCATCAAACACATCGCCATCAACCACATCGCAACCAACCGCATCGACATCAACCGCCAGGTCAGTCTCTGGGTCAAGGGTCACAGTGACCAGGTGTTCTGGGAGGTTGGAGATCAGTGGCAACAGCATCTGGCTCTTTCTTTTCAGGGCCGTGTTCTCTTTGCTGACCTGTGCACCAGAGGAGACGACGGTTAGATGAGGAGAACGATGCAGCGCCATTGCTTTATTTGTGAGCTTAAATTAATTTCTTGACATGAAGAGTTACTTTGAGAGCCAGAGCCTCCGCGCTCTCCCTGCAGGAGCGCTCCACCTGGAACTGGATCTCCAACATGTTCATCTCCTTCAGCAGATGATTGGAAACTGATCACAGAAAGGAAAGGGTTTTTTTTTTTATCTTTTCAGGCACAACAACAACAAAAAAAAACCAGAAGAATCTTTATTATTTTCAATTTGGACATCTGAAACATTTTTATGTGACAATGAAAATCTACAATGCCTTAGAAATGTTCCTTCCTACTATTTTTTAATTAACTTTTCACATGGTGTAAAGTCAAGTTATAGATCAACTCCATTCCTTAAGGACCAATGTCTTAAATGTCTTAAATTTCTTAAATGTGTCCCTTGGTCCAGCAGATCCAAAGAATGTCAGCTGGTTCTGTTAATGATCCATTCATCTCATACTGGTGTGTTGAATCAGGGAAAATATGTAAAACATGTAGCACATTATCCTTTAGGGACTTTCAAGTTTGTTTTTTATGCTCCCCTTTATGCCTGTTTTCCCTGTAAAATACTTTACAGGGAAAAAAAGAGATACAATAGATGGAAGTGGAACAATATTTGGTATTTAATTTCCATATTTATCCCTCTTTATCTAAATATCCTTAAAAGATGAAATGGTTTTTATCTACTAGAATCTACTAGAAAATTGGAGGCAAAACTTAATAAATGGTTGAAATAAGTATTTTTTGTGTCCAGGCGGTAAAATAGAAAGAAGAAAAATTCCTTCACTAGAGAAGTTTCTACAAAGTATTGACTCAAGAGAGCTGAACATAACTCATTTTTTGTTTGTGAACTATGAAACACGTTGAAACATTATTACATCCGTGATTGAACGCTTCTTCTATGTTACCCAGTCATGTAGTGTATCCATAAAACACAATAAAGTTTGAGGCTTTCAAATAAAAAAAGGTTTGACAGATGTAAAGACATTTGCAGGGTACTGTATGTTTTTGACTCCCTCCTTCCAAAAGGAAAAAAAAACAAATACTTCTGCACATGAACTCAGTCGAAGCTCAGCAGAAACGTTAAGAACCTTTCAGTGACCGTGTTTCTGCTGTTGTGTGTTTTCTCTGAAACAAACCTGCGACGATCACAAACCGCCGCAAACTCTCACCTTCCTCCAGCTCCATCAGCCTCTGATTGGCCTCGTCTCGCTGCTTCTCCAGGATCTCGCACTAAACAATCAAAATCAGCGCAAGTGAGCAGAAGAAAACACATCAAATTCATCTTTATTCGCATTCTAAAGCCGTTGTCAGCCTCCACCGGAGGCACAAATATGATTTTGCCATTATTAATGCAATCAAGGTTGCAAAACGTGGCCTCTGCGTTGTGCTTTGAGTCCGCAATTTGGGCTCATTTTTCACCTTTCTTGCAGATGTCGTTTTAAATTACACCGGGGCATTTGCTAGGAAAACATCCAAATAGGAGCAGTGAAAATAAATAAATAAAATAAAATCGGATGTCAACACATCTGAGCAGGATTCATCTTTTTCCTCATGTGCTGCTGATTGTCTCTAATGCACAGCTGTAACAGCAGTACCTGAATATCTTCCCAATCCTCAGAAGATAAGCAGCTGTCCTCATCAGAGTCTGCAAGGAGAAACAAATCATTTTTTTACTTTCATTCGCACACAGTGGACAGATTGGGGGAAACTCATTTGGAAAAGACAAAGCAGACAAGTGAAACTCCCCGCATCCCAGCGTGGCTGGAAAAGGAAGGCCTCCGCGCGTTTCGCTCGCACAGATAAAAAGGATGTGAAATTGCAGAAAGAAGCCGATCGACATGTTTCGGTTTCTGTCACACTGGACTCAAGTGACAGGAAAGTGAGTCACTCGCTGCTCGACAGTCTGACACGTCGTTTTCACCGATCTGGTGATGAGACTTTAAATACTGCTGCAGGAGACTTGGTTGGCTTAGATGAGATGTTTTAGATAATCAAGCTCTGTAGTTTTGTTCATTAATGTAGCAAGAAAGTAAACAGTTGTATCCTAAATGTCTCTCGTTTGACCTCATAGTTTCTCACCGGTTCCATCAGAGAAAAGTGACTTTCTCACAAAAGGAGCTCTTGTGTCTTTATTTTATTTTTTTAGTGCTGTGCTTCAGGTAATTTTTTTTTGACATTTTTACTTCTAAAATATAGTCTCAAATATCTTTAAATCTTCTTACCAGTGTAGAAATAATGGACTTTGTGTAGTTTTGAATTTGCCTTGTAACCATTCCCAGATTGATTGTTAGCCACAGTTGCTTCTCTGATGTCATTGCTGGTGTCTGTCCGCCCTGACATTGTGTTAAACCATAAAGAAATCAACCAAAACTCCTGTTTCTATGACCCATCAGTCAGTCACAATACTGTAAAGTTTGAAGCTTTATTGCAAATAAAAGCCTCAATTTGTCCTGATAAATTAAAGAAAATCAAAGTTTAAAAGCCACAGTTCATGAATACAATCTTACGTGCGAAGGACAGACTCATTGTCATTTTTGCAGTCTTAATTCCTTTTAAAAGTTTAATAAACAATGCGAAACAGCGACAACTTGTTTCATGTCCTTTTTTTACAATGCTATACAGACACGTTTTAAAATGTGCTTCCAAGCAACATTTCCTTTTACAGTTTAAAAGTTTTGAAGGCTGCTTCAATTCCTGTTCGCCCAGATTAAGTAAAACTAGCTTCAAAAAGTTTAATCAAGACATGCATCAAGCGAAGCTCTAAAATGGCAAAAGTTAAAGTAACTCAGAAAAAAATAACGTTTTTTCAGAGAATAAAATAGCATGTCTACTGGACAACTGCCAAAAGTGAAACAATTTCTTCTTTTACGATTCATTATTTTAACCAAGTTAATCACCACGATTCAAAAAAGTATATATGTGAAGTTAATTTAGCAAGATTTTACTTATTTTATCCATCCATACCTGCAACTGTGCTCTCCTCATCTTGTATCCACATCTTTCTGAACGCAAGATTTCAGATGTTATACTTTTTTTTTTTAAAAAAAAAGCGATGCAGCTGTTCAATCCAGCACAATGAATACACTGTGATTTCTCTGAAAAGCAGCCAGTTTATATTGAAACTAACAAGTGGTATTTCTGACTAAACCTCGCCTCCACTGCCAAATACAAAAATGAGGAACTTAACGCCTCACTCAAAAACGTAGTGTTAGTCACAAGAAAAAAAAGTCAGTTTTTGTCTTAAATCAGTGGTATTTAGTGATCAGCAAGTTTCATGCAGTAAAAAGAGAAAAACGCAATTCTGCTTCGTGCATGTGGCGTCTTAAGAGTCGACTCTGTCTCTCTGCTGCAGACTCAATGTCACTCAAACAGCCGGAGCAAAGCAAGAGCTGCTTTCACTCCTCTATTAGCATCTGTGCTGCAGTTCATGACCTGTGAAGCATCAGCAGCCCACCGTAGGAACCATATTTCTGGGTGAGAAGTTGGCAGATGACTGAGGGCTGGTGGCACCGATGTTGCTGATGACACACATTCCTCCGCTGTGAATAATTTACGAGCTTCAAATTCCTGATCCCTCAGTCCTGTTTTATTCATCCACCTGCCTTCCAGGAGTTGATTTCTAGTAGGACGCCAACTGTCTGGGTTAAGTACTCTAGATTTACTGCATTTGGTCAGTTTTGGCAAACGCTGGATTTAATGAGCTGGATGGAGGTTAGAATATACACATACATATTTTTATTTATTTATTTTTTCTCTGAAACACCATTTTTATTTTGTTGAAGTGTACTTAAATAAAGTGGGCATTGAATATTCTACCACTTCAAATTATAACCAAAGTAACTGGCAGAATATATTCTTCTTTTTACAACATTTTTTTATACTTAAATGTTAAGCAAATCTCTTAACATGATTTATTTAGAAATAATTCAAAAAGTAACATTTATCAGATATTTCAATATCTTAAATTAACACCGTTATAACATAGTTATAATTTAATACTTGAGTGACACTCTGGTCCACACTCCATACCAGTTGGTGGCGGTAATGCACCATTTTCGTTGTTTGCCAACCGCCACTAAACATCAAAGAAGAAGAAGAAGGAGAAGTATGTTTCTCGTATTAATCTATGGTGTCTCTTAACATGACGACACAAATGGACAGAAGCAATAGCAAGCCTTACAATGGTCAAATAGTTAAGAGTAAAATGAAACGCCTCATTTCACAAGAAAACCAGGTAATAAGTGCAAATTATGTAGTTTCTCTTCCAACTTTTAACAGCTGTTTTACATCTTAAATCTAATCAGCTCTTTTCTAACCAGATGATTCTTTCCCTGTAAAGCTAACCTGTTGACGTGACGCTAGCACGTTTCTAATAAACAGTTGCTGCTTTTTCAGACTGAAGAAGCCGATAACATCTCCAATTTTCAGCTTCTAGTGTGAGTAATGCTGATTTTTGTTGTTTTAATTCTGCTTACCTTCTGCCATTGGTCCTAAATTAATACAAGCAAGCTATTTGGCTAACGTCATCATAGCATGCTAGCTTGCTAGCTAAATGATTAGAGAGGTTCAAAGAGAAGGAAACAAATACTTTTGTTTAATTACAGAACTTTAACGTTTGACCCAACCAACCTTTGACTCTACAGAAAATAATCTTTGCATGGTCATGAAAAAAGTAATTTATCACACCTCCTACAGAAAAGGTGAAAAACAATCAGATATTTGTTGATGAGAACCATATGCAACAGTATTTTTTTGTTTATATTCTATATTACGTTTTTACTGTCTTCCAACAGTCAAAGAAATAACTGTTGCTTCACTCACCACAGAAAAAGCTTTAAAAAAAAAAACTAAATGTCCTCATTTAAATTCCTGCAGACACGCTGCTGACAGCCGGACCTCTTTATTTTTAGAAATATTTAAAATAATCACAAGACCTCATTCAAATTTTATTTTCTTCCGCCTGGGGGTTCAGGAGGACGTCCTGCACGGTGCAGGGATGAAAAGCGTCTTCGTGATGCTTCGTTCTTGTGATTTAATGGCTCCTTTCTTCCCTCCTGTGCTGCATGCGGCCGTTTTTGGCTCCACCTGAGCACCAGAACCCCCTGCAGCAGCCCAGCGCCGTGACCTTCACTCATGACCCTTCAACATCTTCAGAAAGCTTCACCATAACGGGTTGCATTAGCATCAGTGGCTGTCTAGAACAGCTGGATATTATTTAGGAAGTTGATTCTTTTTTTTTTTCAGTGCGTTATTATTCATTTAGTTCGATGGAAAACGTTTCTTTGTGAATCACATGGATCAGTGAAAGTATATGTTTCTGTCCATTGAGCCTTCATTACACTTTTTTGTCTAAGTTAATTCATATGTATTTCACTTTTACGTCTGCTTTCTTTTAATGTGAAATGATGAAGTTATAACAAATGAAGGCATTAAACCAGTAACATAATGTCCCATCAACTTTTTAATAATCTGATACAATGATTACAGTAATTATGATTGGATAATTTTTTACAAAATCAAGTTAGTGAGAATGCATAAAATGGAAATTATACTGACACCAGAACTTATTTAGCTCAATGGAGACATCCAATAAGAGATTTAATTACAAGTTTAAGTGTAATTAAATCTTTTTAAATGACTTTTTCATAAATTACACTTCTATGGAGAGTCAAGATTAAAAAAAATATTCACATTTGACATAAATTGCAGACATAAAAAACATTTTTCTTAAAGACTTCAATTTAAACAAATGTACAAAAAAATAGTAGACGTTGAAAACTTGTCTGAAAGATCCAAAATATATGAAACAATAAAAATGTGTAAAATTTATAAAATTACCTTTTACCGAAACTTGTAATTAAATATTAAAAGTACAAATGTTACACAGTAAATCATTTTATGTTCACCTACAAAACATTGAAAAAGTAAACATAAATTTACAAATCTTTCAGATTCAGGATGCAACCACAAATTACTTTATTTACTTTATTGTTTCTTGGAACACATTAGCACAAAGTAACACTTAATTGTGGATAATATAATGTGATCAAACTTTTTAACAATTAAAAATGCCTTTGAAAAACCCTTAATAAAATCAATTTCTACCAATTATCTTATGAATGTACCTGATTGGTAAAAAATAGTTCATCTGTGCATAATAAATGCAGTAGTTCTGTGGAGGCCTCAAATGAACATTGGGGAATAAACGACATCATGGACATAGTAGAGAGAAGGTTGTGGAGAAGTTTGAAGTAAAGTTAGGTAATATATAAAAACCCAATAACAACAATAACCAGAGAACCGCGCATTAACCAGAGAACCAACCAGGAGTCCCGGGGCAATTTGGATGAGCAGTAGCTCAACTGGAAACCAATATTCTGCTATTCTTAAAGACCTGAAATAAGGAAATCAAGTGTGTGCAGTTTGCCACAAGCTGTAAATAGGATGCAGAAACACATGGAAGAAGTTGTTCTGGTCAGCTGAGGCCAAAATGTGTCTTTTATTGGCTTCATTAAAAATTGGTCCAGGAAAACTGGTCAGATGTAATAAAGCTAAATCCAAAGCAGCGGTCAGAGGTAACAGACATGCTATTTGGACAAATCCAACCAACATCTGCGTATACAGATGTTGGGATGAAGAAGTCTAAAGTATATTTTGTTGAGTAATGACCCAAAGTCCTGGTTTAAGAAACCAAATAAAAAGCACACTATTCAGATTTTAGAAACAGTTTCATTTTTCTCCCACGTTACATTTATGACATGCTTGCATCACATTTATCCCCAATAAACAACCCAATCAAAGGTTGTTGTACTGTGAGAACATCCTTAAAACTCCTAATGATGTGAATACTTTTTCAAGGCATTTTGCAAGTTGAGGATTTCTTCACACATTTGTGCTGATATCAGCCCCGTCTTCAGTTCTTTCCTCACTGAACCGCGCGGACGATCCGAGTCTCCGCGAAGTCACGCACCGTGAAGTAGCTAATGTGCTTTCAGCTGTGAGCCACAGCCTGCATGTGCTGCTACACACTGATGACCGAGCACCGTGCAGGCAAGGGCAGAGAGGGGTTGAGCGAGTGTTGTCCTCGGACTATAAGACGATGGCACACCAACAACGCAGGCAAGCTGATGAAACGACGCAGTTTGAAAATGAAGCGGCTGCTGTCCCAACGAAGAGCGGCGAGCCGTCCGTGTTTGACATCAGTCACAACAGGCATTTCATGTCATTTCAGATTTGGACATCACCATAGATAAATTTCAGCCCGACTACATTGAAATATTTTTTTAATCTGACATTGCTGCAGTTCATAAAAGAAAGAGAAAAAGCTGAAAAGCCGATGTTAAAAGTTCAAGTTCGCGGTCATCTGAGGACACGAAACACGTGCAACCCACTAATCTGCCTCTGAACTGTGGCCCTAACCGTTCGCTCTGCCGTTTTCTATTGAGGGATATAAATAGTGTATGTGCGCTCAACTTTTATTTGATGCCATGTGATGTTTACACAAAATGAAATAATCTGACCCCTGAAAAAAAAGAAAGAAGGATTCAGCCCGGTTGCATCTTTTGTGATTTGTAGGAGGAACATTTACAGAATGAGTTCTTTTAAATCCTTAGCTGCCCTCAGCGTTTTACTGATTGTTACCTTTAAACAAGCTGATTCAATCATAAATATATTTAGGGATTAGAATTGGGACAGAATAACTTCCTTAATGAGGATAACTTTTAAGTGTTATCCAGTTTTCAGAGAAGCTACACTATAAAACCCTAAGCCTTAAACATTTTTAAAAAGCTTTTTCTAACTTTGCCGTAGAGATATGATTTTCATTTATGGTCTGCAATCTAAAAATGCACTTTCTGACATTTTAATCTCTTAATTTCTGATTTAAGTGTATAAAGTTCCTCTCTAGTCTTTTTTCTTCAGAAAACAAAAGTTTTTCCTTGCCCCATTTACTTAACTTGTAAATTATACAGAGAGGGTTTTTTTCTATTGCCTGAATGAATGACTGGCTGCCACATTGATTGATTTTGATCAATTTTTATATTTTGTGAAAAGTTATTTGACAATAAAGTGCTACATCAGGGTCCCTTTGACACACACACACAAACATGCTATAGAAATGTTTCAACATGTTTTATCAATTTTAAACTAAATAATGCTATCATTAATTATATTCCTAATCACCTGGGAAATATACATTACTTTTCTAAAAATATTTAACCCTTTAAATCTCAGTACTTTTGATTAAAATCAATCTTTTTTTAAAGAATATAATAATGTTTAATATTTACCAATTACATTTTTGGTGGGCATTTTCTGAGTTTGTAAAAAATATATCATTTGTTTTATTTAATATTTGTTTTTATTTTATAGGGTTTTTTTTTATTTTAAGGTATGCGATAAGTTGATTTGCAGCACATAAAATATAATTTTTCATGTTTTGTGAAGAATAAAACACAAATGTTGAAAAAATTTCAATATTCTAATTTTAACATGTAATCTTGAATTTTTAATGGGAGACAAGTTATTGTAAGAGATGCACAGATTAATTTACTTAAATAAGGAAATATAAAATAATGAAATATGAGATTTTATTGAATCTGCATTCCCACAACTAAAGTTATGTAACAAAAATACATCAAAAACCCAAAAATAAATGTCTTAGAGGAGGATTATAGGTGAGCAAAGCATAAATAAGCTCCAGGTTTCAAAACGCTCTAAGCAGCAGAAAGACTCAAAAACGGGTCGCTTAATATTTTATTAGTTGCTTAAAGCGTCGCCAAGCAACAAAAAAAAGGGAGTCAATTAAAGGACATAATCTTACTAAAGCATCTTAATTGTTGTTTATAGGTTTTCCTTCCTCTGTGTTGCCTCACTTCCTGATATCACGATTGGTTCGAGCACAATGCGTGCTTCTCAAGTTAAAAAACCGAAACCTGGCAACCCTTTACGCCCTCCGTCATCTGCATGAACTCAGCTGACTCTGCTTAAAAAACAAACAGCTCCCTAATGAAGCTGAGAGAAAGTGACACGGCCGCGGCATCAGTTCGTTTAATACTCGCAGCACAATGGGCCGAGGTGACAGATCGTTGGATTTCATCACCACTGATATGATTTTTGAGGGAGTGAGGAGAGCGGAGGGGAGGGCTGAAGGATGCGATTATGGTCTGGGGTTTTGCGTCCAGCGTGTGAAATTAGCCAAATCTGAGTCAGGCAGCGAGATTAGGAGGCAGAGGTGGGGGGGGGGGAATAATCTGAAAAAGTCACACTCACCTGTTTCGGGGCCGCGGCCTACTCAGCTCTAATAACTGTGTGATTGGATTATGCCGGCTTTTAGCAGCGCCGCAGCTGCAGCCGACAGAGCGGGCTCTCCGCGCTCAGGTCGGGGCCGGGGTCAACGAGAGGCCACTGGAGGCCGTGACCTTTTTTTTTCTTTCTCTCTTTCTTTCTGCGGAAGACACAGCCTTCGGCGGCGCTGCGCAACAGGAAGGGGAATGAAAGATTTTAAGAGACAAATCACAGGAGGAGGAGGGGAGGGAGAGGTTTTTCTTTGTTGGTTTCTTCTTTTTTTTTTTATCTTAGCTCAGTGGTGACAGGTTTGATTTCTGGAAATTCACAGAAGAGGATGTTTGAATTTAACAGGGGGAGCGGGAAAGATGGAGTGTGCTCGAGGAGGGAGATGGGATGTGTTGTGACAGAAGAGCCTCGCAGATACTGCTGGCCTCCTGGTGACTCCACTGTACGCTGGAAACACAAACAAACAAGCCAACCGCTGCTGCTGCTGCCTCCACCAAACCTGTATCTGCTCCCTCACACACCCCTCCTTTCACAAAACCTATCCAGTTTTGTCCAAACAGGAATCATCTCCTTTTTTTTTATTGTAGTAATAATTTAGTTGGTTTTTTGTAGAGCCAGCGGCTACTTATGCATCCTCCTAATGGGATTTTGAATACAATTCCCATTTGACATCATATCATAAAGTCGCAGCTTCCAACGGCAGCTATTCCATAATCCTCACGCAAACATCCGAGGTTGCAGGTGTAAATGAACGAGTCTGGGCTGTTGTCACTGAGAATAGCAGCCTGATTATTCACTCCTCCCGTGGGGGTGGAGGTGGGGCAGCAGATTTGTCTCCGCATCAGTTTAGACCAGGGGATGATGTCCGAGTCTATTGGAGAGAGTAAGTGACGATATTCCCCCTCTGGGATTGGTCTCAGCGCAGCAGCGCACAGACGCCCGAGCTCCCTGATTGGTAAAGGGATTTCGGGCTTCTGAAGGACGAAACGTGCAGACCGGCATCATTCACGCCGAAACACTCTCGTCCGGCTCGGTATTCCGTATGAAGTCTAATCGATAATCAATGGTTAAATAGTATGTGTGCCTTAAACAGAGAGGTAGCTTCTTCCTCGCTGCATCTTGGATGCAGATTTTTACCACAGATGTATCCAAATTACAATGGCTCCTGGAAGATTTCTGAGTTATGCAGCAGCAGGATAACCCAACTATGTTTTCTCATCAGTCTATCAGAAATTAACCATATTGGTCGAAAGAACATAATTTAAAATCTAATAAATTTTCCAGGGGCTTGCTATGAATGAATAAATGATTTTCTCTAACCTTTTGTTATTGTTGCGCTGTTCCTGCCATGTTTATGAATGTCACTGTAAAACAATACAAAATAAATGACTGACTCTGCAGGTTAGTTTTACATTTTGGATCATTTTTGTGTGAAAATTTTTTATGCTTCTAAAATATTGTTTTGTTTGCTTGCTTTAACATCAAATAGCAAACTAAATACATTAATATCACAACACTTTCTCTTTTTTGCTCATTTCGGCTTATCCTTTAGGTTAATTTGTCTTAAATAAAAATCATTTAAAGAAATTAAATCAGGCAAAACATAAAAATAATTTTGGAAAATAAATGGTCCATGGGACCAATGGGAGGTAGTCTAAATATTAGAAAAATTATTGAAGATGTTTTATTTCTTGCACATGGACAACATTTTTTTTTTTTTTTTTAACTTATTTTTTCTTGGAAGTATTGTAATAAATCCCCTTCTATTAAATCATAAAATAATCTGTTTATTGGATGTTTACTAATGGTGGCATTAATAGTAGCAAGCGAACCGTCTTTTCTGAAAACATTTCTCTCTGTGTGTGTGTCTGTTCGCTCCACGCGCTGTAGGTGGCGCTCTAGCTCTGCCATCTGCCACTTGTTGCTCTGCTCTGTCTTCAACAGGTTCCTCTGAGCTGCAGAGCTGAATCGCTTCATAAATTCAATTTTTTTTTCCTGTAAAACAAAGAGGAAGGTGCTGCCTTCCAGCATCCTCTTCCCTCCTTCCACGCTGTATTATTTATTTATTTTTTCTTATTCTATATTATTTCTACACCTCTGCATTTATCTTCACGGCTCCACACAGACATCATGCGTGACTCCAGAAACAACGGCGCCTGACAGCAGCTCAGACGTGCCGTCAGAGTCGTCCCTCACTGGGGTTTTATTAAACCATCACCGCCTCACAGGGTTGAGTTCAGGGCGGGGGAACCGTCTGCTGGACCCGGCACTAAGTGGCACCATCTCTGGGTTTTTACAGAGGAGGAAGCCCAGTGTCTGATGGTGATACACTGTCTGCAGCTCAAACAGTAGACAAACACTGAGCTTTTGACGTCCAAATCATTTATACGTCTTTTAACGTCGGATCGCGTTCTTCATTTTGCTATTATTTCTTTCAAACTGAGAAAATTTGTTGGATTGATTGTCTAATAGAACAAAATGGACTGGAATAAGTTCAAAATCAGGTCTGAAAATATAAACAGAATAATCAGATATAAAGGAGATGATATTTGTATTGTCTAAAACATAAACACCTGAAGAAGGAGTTGATTATTTTTTTTCCCTATTTTGCCCGGAATTAAGTGAGTTTTTTTGTTTGTTTGTTTGTTGTTGGTTTTTTTTTGCTAAAACGCTAGAGACTATATTATAACTCTAAATTATGAAATCTTCTTTTTTTTAATTTACAGATTTCTAATTATTTGATTCTAGTATTTATTAAACAGGTAGAAAAACATTTGAATCTGCAACATCTGTAAAGATTAGCAACTCTGAATAAATAGACCGATGAGTGAAAGTGTTTTTGTTTTGTTTTTTTAAGTGACAAAAATTTAAATATTTTTCCGCTTCATTAACACTTTATTTATGTGCACTAAACACATACCAAAACATCTAAAAATTATTAGATTTGTTTTCATAAGAAATACAAAAAAACTTCTATTTTGCTTGATCAACTTCTTTGTTTTTCTAATGTTTCGGTTTTTGTGGCACATCCAAATATTCAAATGAAATGAAAACTGCATATACTGCTAAAAAATGACTGAAAACAAACTTTAAACTCTTGTTTGTTTGTTTTCTTGTTCCAAATATTACCTGGAGGCTGTAAATGTAATGGGAAAAAAATTTTTCTCCTAAGCAGAAATGTTCCTATAAATTTTATAAAACTTTATTAATATTCAAAGAAATGAATACATTTTGTTTTAGAGAGGTATTGCATTAAACTTTATTTAATAACGACATGTGGAAAGTAAACGAGAGAATGAAGAGCATTACAAAGATGCTTTACAGAATTAAACTATCTCAAGGTAAAGAGTTATTTTTAAGTATTTGAATTTTAAAAGCGACACATTTTCATCATGTTATATAGAATTTTTATTTTGAAGAAAATTATTTTCCTTTTTTTTCAATTGGGAGTTTACGTCAAGAATTAAAATAAAACTTATGAACTACAACCAGTGAATTTATGAGTATAATTTACATCAGTGGTGAGACAGAAAAAGTTTGATGTTAACTCTTCATTGACACATTAATATTGTATTAAGTAAACGTCAGACTTCAGTAATCTGAAATATCTTTATTTTAGATTAACACTTCATGTTTCAACTAGAATGTTGGTTTAATTAAATCCTGGCGTCAGATTGTGTGCAGAAGTCAGTTTTACAGCGACGGTTTCAGTAAAGCAGCTGATGGAGTGTTAAAGGACGGGCCGGTCCAGAACGAGGAGCTAAAGGGAAGAAAGTCTGTTTTTATCTCTAAGACCACACCCATGTCTCTTGTTTCCCTCCATCTCTTCATCCCTCTATCTCTCCTCCCTCTTTTACGATTACACTAACACATTTTCATCTGCATCATGTTATTGTTTCTTTTTATTCCTTACCTTGAATTTTCTTTTAGAAACCTTCTTTTTCCACTCAGTGTCCATGTTTGTAATACTCCCTCTCTTCTTCTTCTTCCTCCCCTTTCTCCAACTTTTTTCTTTAAACACTCAGTTCTCCCCTCAAACTTCTCTCTTAAAACTCTTCCCCCGTTTCCTCCCACCCTCTCACACCTCAAACTTCTTCTTCTCTTCTTCAGCACCATTTCTCCTCCCACCATCCCTCCCAAAACTTCCGGTCCTGTTTCTTCTTCTCCTCCTCACCGCCCCATTGCCCCATCGCAGTGTTTGTTCACTTCTTACTTCGCCCACCTCTCCTCTTCCTCCTCCACCTCTTCCTCCTTCTCGGTGCAGCTGGTGGGGCCCTTCCATTAGTCCTGACATGCAGAGGCACTGATTCTGTAAAGGTCGTGACCTCTCGCAGTAGGCTGCGCCAGGACTTAGCGCGACACTCTTGCACATCTGCGTGCCCTGGGTTGCCCATTACATGCATAGCTTGCCCTTTCCACAACACACACACAACCACAAAACTGCAAAGAACCCCACACACACACACACACACATACACACACCATTAGAGGAACACACACAACGCTGGCCCACTCTCATCAATGCTGACAAGACTTAACCCCTCCTTCGGTAGCACCAACTGAGTTCACAGCAGCTCTGTGTGTGTGCGTGTGTGTGTGTGTCTGTAGTTGTGTACGTGTGTGTGTGTGTGTGTGTGTGTGTGTGTGTGTGTGTGTGTGTGTGTGTGTGTGTGTGTGTGTGTGTGTGTGTGAAAGAGTCAGATGTGCAGAGGGAGAAACCCTGATTAATTGGACTGCTGTGGTCTTGGGAAAGACCTACAGCCGCCTCTTTACCGCTCCTCGCTTTTTCTCACGCCTCTTCTTCATCAGCTCTAGTCATCTTCATCCTTACCTGTTGTCATGCGTTGGTGGTCACGATGGGTCGGACACACTCAACAGGTGTGAAGGTGTTTGGACTTTCAGGTCGGATGTGGTGGGAACATAATTGGCCCTTTAAACATGTCTTTTAAAAAATAAGCATAAACTCTGAGTGCAACAGCATTACAGTAACAAGTTTTATTTGTAGACATGTGATAAAACTTATCCTAACATTTTTTTCTGGACATTTTTGACGACATTAAAACCAAATTTTTAATGTTTCAGTATATTTGTATCTGACTTTGAATGTGTTTTAAGAACAGCTGAATGCTCCTTTGTGTGTAATAAAATGTTAAAGCACTGGTTCAAAGTTCAGCTGCTTTCTCTGAATCTGTTTTTTAACAAATGTAAAGAAAACTTAAACATTTCTTATTCTTTCTGATTCTTTTCCATAAATAACACCTGTTGCTTTAAAATGCGTCACCATTCATAGAACCGGCTCGGCATTTGATTTTTCCTGACTTTTGTTCGCGTCCTGTAACCCTGCATCTAATGAAATGATTTATTTCATCTGTTCAATTGGCTCAATTTGTTTGTTTTTCTTTTCTTTTCTCATATTGTTCAAGGTTTTGACTCTCAAAAGCACCAGAGCTGATATGCAGCTCTGGTGATGTGACGGAGTTCATCTTTCCAAATTCAGATGGGTTGCAAATGGAAAGTACGACTCGACTGAGTCCAGTGAAGGAGCTACAGACATCCACAGCTCAGGTGGGAGGATCTGTTTACAGGACAGATTCAGTGTCCTGTCCTGTAAGAGTGACAACAAAATGAAATTATATAACGTCTCATTTAATGTTTTCCTCAAGGAAGATGAAACCAGAACTGACTTGTTTGGCCTTTAAAGGAAATCTGGAGAAAAACTGGCCCTCTGAGCACATCGTCTCCTTAGACAAGCATAGTGGTGGCAGCAGCATGATGTGGGAATGGGGCTGTGAAGCTGTAATTTAGCTGAGGTGTTTACATTCCAGATTTGGTTTGAATTTCTTCGGATGTGATTTGTGCTTGCTTATGTTTGGCTTCTCCTTCCCATAAGGTACAGTGATGTTCTTTATGTAGCACATTTTCACCAACAAGGCAATTCAAGGTGCTTTACATGAGTTAGAAGAAATGCAAACAAAATAACAGAAGAAAAGTAAGAGAAAAATAAAAGTACAAAAAGGTAAAAGTATAGAACTACATATTGGTTCCCGTGTTAAATAAGATTAAGAGTTTATAAACTAGTAGGGGTTTCTCTGAACTCATGACTTGATTAAACTAAATGTTGGTTCTCCATGTTTGAGTCTATAAAGCAGAGAGTCTTCAGTGTTAATCTAAGGTAATGACTTGTTTCTCTAGATGAGTTTCTCTGGATTCTAAGAGTGACTTCACTTTCCTACAATTTCATAGAACCTAACAATTGAAACAGACAAATCACGCGCTCCGAGATGAAACATAAACCAGCACACAACTCACAGAAACACTCATTTGAAGCATCAGCATCTAATTTTCAAACCATTTTAACATTTTCACTTTCAAAACCTGAACTCCTCCTGCTCCCCCCTCTCCGTTTCCATCCTCCCGCCGCTCTGGATCCATTGGTCCCCACTGTAACCGGCGACTTTGTCTTCTTTTCCCCCCTTTGTGGCCGGGACAAAGGGGTCCAGTGCCCTCTCACAGGCTAGGTTACAGGCTGTCACATGAGGCGGACACTCTTGGACCACGCAGCGTTATCTACTGTGACAACTCCGATTACTTCCACAGCCTCCCATCTGATCAGCACATCCCATTCAATTAGTGGCAATTAGTCCTGGTACCCCCCTATTCTCCACAGCTACAAACCACACCTCCTCCTCTTCCCTTCTTTGCCACCTAACCCTTTACCCCTGCCTTGCTGTGATGCTACAAAAAAAGGAGACTCTGAGCCTTCAAGAAACAACCTGGCACGCTGGCTGGTGAGCAACTTTGGGTCAAATTGCAGTCTTCCCCTTCGGACTCCCGCCGCCCGCCTTCGTCCCCTCAGCCCCCTGCCCCTCGTCCTCCAATTATCCTCTCACACACCCACACATGCACACAATGACTCATTCACACATTCATACTCAGATGCACCACCAGAGCACATATTCAAAGTGACACATCGCACAGAAACCGTCTGGTTTTCTGCGCACAAACTCCCACAGGTCCGGTTCTGTGACTCGCAGGAAGATTTTCGTTTGCTTCACGCCGCAGTGCTTACAAAACATGAACTGGTAAATGCATTAATGTAAAGCAGGAAGTTCTTAAGAGCAGATAAGAGTCAGTCATGGCAAAAAAATATAATTTTTTACAAGGTCTGCAAAGACCTCTGTGAAGTTTACAAAACTCTAGCCTGGTCATCAGCTTCCTAAGTAGCTCCACTTGATTCTCATTTCTTTTCACTGGGGTTTCTCCCATTGACTTGGATTCCTCCTGTAGATTTTCAATGGCGCCAGTCAGCAAACAGAAAAAGAAGCTGTGAGCGATTATTTGCTGCACAGTTTTAGAAGTGTAGTCTGCCTGTAGTCAATGGCAGCGAAGGAAGTAAACGAAGACGTTCAGTCCACATTGACCGTGCTTCCAGATAATGGCAGCCATCTTGTTCAGCTCATCACTTCTCTCTTCGCAGAGAAGGATTGTTATTTATACTTTTTTGCTTTTTCACAGAACATCATAAAATGCCTATGGGAAATTTGTTTGCAAATTCCCAATAATAAAATAAAAGAGGAAAGCACAAAACTCTTACATTTGACAGCAATGCCATTGTCGCCATCTATCATGTTGCCTTCAGGCCCATCTGAAGGTCTCAATCCCCGGTTTGGGAACCATAGGCTGGATATATGAATTCAGGCTACAAAACAAACATTCCCAGCATCATTCCAAGGCCTTAGTTTAGCTGTATATTCCCTTTGTATGCTGCCAGCCCCCCCTTCCCATGGCGCTGTGAGTTTGCACACACCTGGCCTTCACAAATGAGGGCCCTGCAAACAGAGCAAGCGAGGGGAGAAATCGGGATGCACGGAGGCGGGAGGGGAGGAAAAATGGGTGTTCGGTCGTCAAGGTCTTTCAGCATTCCGATGGAGCAAAAAGTTAATGACGGCTCCATTGTGTTGGGGGAAAAGCTGGCCGGAGGAGAAATGTTACAGGGAATCACCGCCTGTACCAGTGAGCAGCAACAAAAGGGGGCCGTCCGTGAGCCGCGTCAAGTTTTCTCTTTAAAAATTATTCAAAGGCGATATTTATTTCATTCCGAAGGACTTCGGGAACATTTCAGCCATTTCGAACGTGCAGAACGCATGGATCTACTTTCTCTTCTGAAAACAACTGAAGAGGAAAACCAGGGAAATATTATATAACACAAGATTGATTGAATCACTTCTTGATCAAATTAAATCAATTTATCACTCAGTAACTCCCTTTCGGGTTTTTCTTTTCTCTTTTTAAAGCCGCCCCAGCATGCCCGCCTTCCCTGCAGGCCCTAATGCGTGCTGACAGTTTCCCTCCGTAATTGGTGATCACACCCAGATGGATGGTTCCTTAATTTGCTGTTCCCAATAATGCCGGGCGGGCAGCTCAAGGGAAGGGGGGCGGCGGGGGGCGGGGGGGGGGCGGAGGGCGGTGGAGAGCCGCAGCGCTGGTGGAGGGGAGGGGAAAGCGGGTGGGGGGCGTCCGTGATTTGTTGGTCATAGATACCAGAGCAGTAAACACCCTGGGCTGCAGACCCGACAGTTTGACCAGGCTTTTGTTCACACGTCTGTTGAAAAGCAGCTCCCTCCTCCTCTCTTCTTCCTCCTCCTCTCTTCTTCCTTTCCAAATAAACCCGGCCTCTTTCCAGCTCTTCCCCTCTGCTTTCAAAAAGTGATCGTGTTGCGCCTCGGATTCTCTCCTGCGCGTGCGCGCCGCGCTCCCCCGGGGCTTTTTTGTGGCAGAGACAGGATGAGGAAGTGATGTCTCGTGTCCCCCCCCTCTCCCCCCCCCCCACCTCTCCCCCAGGTCCTTTCTTTCCCCTCCGCCCACCTTTTCCCAAACTAAACGGATTTCTGCGGCTTGTGTGAATGAGGCGTGAACGCGGACAAAGAGCAAAATGAAGTTCCCGAGGTTATAGGTTACAATCCGGGTAGGAACTTTGACTCATGTGTGGTCGCGTTGGCTTTAATAGGGAGAACACAAATAAGGTGATGGACTGGGTCGAGACCCTCTGTTCGTAATGAGGGCAAGCCGCCGTGACCCTGGAGAGCCAGAGGACGAAGAAAGGCCCCTTCGGATGATCCAATTGAAGGGCTGGAATTAGTTTAAGAACGATGCAGGGGCCATTTGAAAGGTGAAACCACCTGCTCTAAATAAAATCAAATGAGAACTTAGTTTAAGGGATTATTGAGGGGAATACCAAGGCTCCCATAGCAGCTAAATGGGACGTTCCCGAGTCGCCGTCATGGCGATTTATGGGGCAACATTATAAAAGTGCACAAAATTTTGTCGACGTTATGCTACTGTCAAAAAAAAAAAAAAATTTTTTTTCGGTTGAATAAGAAATGATGATGCAAGAAATAATGTTTGTTCTCCAGAGAAGTTATTAAAACAGTCCTACCACTTCCTGTCATCTTCTTTGTCTTTAGTGACATCCGGTTGTTGATCACATGACCTGGAATAAAAGTGTACACTAATTTCCATACAACTGAAAAAACACATCATCTTGCTGCAAAAACATTTTAGTGAAAACATAACTTGTTTTTTTAAAAAATTGGCACGTTTTCATTATACAAATTTGTTTTTGTAATTCCAATTTGCGCAAATATATTGTCAAGGTGACTTCAGACTCCTAATACTCAAATAATTTGCGTATCTGACAAAGTTACGTCTCATAATTCTGTTATGGCTAAGGAGACATTCAGATGAAATTTATTTCATGTTCAGTGCTGGATGTTCAGCATGGAATAACAAGCAACTATCAATAAAAACCAAGCTTAGCTTGCTAGCTAAGACAGTCATCAGCTCAGCATGTCAGCCCAGGATCTCTGACTCTGCAAACACAATGTCCACTAGGATTACTGGCACTACTGGCGGTGCTGCTAATGCAGAGCAAATGGTTGTTATGAGGACGTCAAGATTACACTTTTTGCCCAAGGACTTTCTTTTCACCTTCCTGTCCATCATGCTCACTGTGTGAAGTAACCTTGTTTCTCTGGTTCTGGTTGTTTTCAAGTTTTCAGTCTTTGTTCCAATCAGATGTGATTGCGGCCGTTTAATTTTTTCCATTTTAATTATTTACGGAAGTAATTAATCAAAATCAATCAAATTTTATTTGTGTAGCACATTTCAGCAGCAAGGCATTTCAAAGTGCTTTACATAATTAAAATAAAAACAGCATGTGACAGTGAATAAACAGAAAGACAAAGAGAATTCTTAAAAAGAAAAAAAGATTAAAAAAGATAAAAACATTAAAACCCGCACCCTTTGTAGGACTTCAGTTAAACATCTCACACCTCAGAGTTTTAGTTAAAGCATCAGTTAACAAGGATTCTCACACCTCAAAGTTTTAGTTAAAACACATTGATTCGCCTAACTGGGACGTTTTCTGGGGGGGCTTTACATAGACAGTATGAGAGAAATAAAAAGAAGTTAATAAATAATTAAGTCTGTATCACATGTCCTGTTCTCAGGGCATTTTGTCCTTTCGTGTTTATACTTCAGAAACATGGAAAATTAAGAATTGCCAATTAGATATCCCTGACAGCGTGAAAAATGTAGATTTTCAATAATTGCTGAAAAGTTTATGTTTTACGTTAATTAGAAGGAGTACCAATCAGTGAGCGTGGGTTCGGTTTTTTGTGAGTTTCTTTTTCTCTTGTTGATACAAAGTGCTTGAAGTCTAGTTTTCTACATTTTTATGGAAAATTTTAAATATTGAGAAAGAGCCCATGTTTATCCTTTGGCTTTTTTTATTTTACATCTTCATAAGTAAGTGCTGTATGAGAAATCCTGTTAATGGAAACAAAAAGGGGAGACTCCTAAAAAACATGAACCTTCACAAAATCGCTGACATTTATCAAGGCAATAATCAATATTATCTCTGAGTTATTCAACTGAGTGACTCAGTACTCATATATTTTAATAAAAGTCCATTCAGCAGGTTTGCTGATGAGTCATGTTCTTTACCAACAGAAAGACAAAAATCAAAAGATAAAGTTCCATAATGAGGTAATTTAATTTCTAATAAAGTGGTTTTAAATTGCTTCATAAGATTTTAAATTGTAATTTATTTAGCCTTAAGCCCTTTTGTAAGATTGATTTATCAATATGAATGCAGAAAGAAATAAACTGCAACCCTTAAGTTGTGTTCATGCAAAGCTTTTATTACTTCTTCTACAGTGAAGCAAGTTAAAAAAATAATTTCATGATTAAATATGAAATATAAAATTTTCTTAACAGTAAACAGTGGTGGAAATTTACTGGGATCATCACTCTGAGTTAACTAGTGTTCTTTAGTACAATTTGTAATTTTTTATTATTCTTACTGCTTTTTTTCATACTTTTGCAGACTTTGTGTTAAAAAAATTTTTTTCCCAAGAATGGGCGTTTTCTCCAGTTATCTGAATCGGCTTGACCTGCTCGTTTCTTGGATCAGACAACCCAAACTTGTCCCTAATTCAACAGTGGCTTCTTATGTGAGATTTGAAGAATGGCATTTTACCAGAGCAGCGAACAAAGAGAAGTTGGGACTCAGCCAGACAATGGCAAAAGCAAACAAGTCTACTTAATAGAATAAGTGAAAATAAAGGAAATCTAATGAGGTCAAATTGACCCGGTCATTCAGGGATGTTTGAAATACCTGTGAGCTCTTCGCACCTCATTATCTGGAGGCGTCTGAAATTATACGGCCGCTTTGGCGCAATAATGCTGATGGAAAATCAATCGGCACCTTTACGGAGCTGAATGCATAAATCTCATGGTTCAAATTAAGTCACAGAGAGGAAAGAGAAACACAAGCTGCCATTTGGAAAAAGTGGCATATGTATAAAGTCTGAAATCCTTTAAACTCCATAATCCGCAAATACTAGGAGGCACGAGGTAACAGGATTGATTTCTCCCAGTGTTTGTTTTTATTGCCTACAACTTCCGTTAATGTTTCAGATAAACGGGAAAGCTGCAAGAAGACAGTACAGGTCAGGTTAACTCATCAGAAAATGACAACAACAAAAACACTAAAATGGATTTTGCAACAAATGTTTACCTGAAAATGTTCTACCTTGTCATATAAACTACTGGTTTCCACCTTTTGTGACTGACTGCATTACCTGAGGGGTCGCCAAGTTAAAAACTGTGATACAGTTTTATAAAGTTATGAATTCAACGCAACCAAAATTGTCAGTCTTTCAATTCCTGCAATCAAAGTTGTTGTTTTTTTTAAGGATAGGCAGAGAAAATACAGGGTTTGCTCCGGTTGGTGTTTTTCAGAGTAAAGGCAGCAGTTCATCTCATCCCCGTCCTGCATGCAGCTGGTCAGCTGCACATGTCAGCCAAGTGAGGATATTTCCTCAAAATGTTCCCTTTATACAAAAAAGTATTTGGAAATATTTCTTGTCGTGAAAAATCTCTCTGATTGTGAAGGAGAAGTTAGAAATGTTTCTGACAAAATAAGACGTATTATCTGCTGCACACTCGATTTTTATATTTGTGGCGAACAAGAGACAGGAGGTTGTGTTGAGTTATCAGAATATTACCAACTGGAGTGAAAACTACATGGAGGAGCATTAGGTCCTTTAGCAGAGGAGCGATAAGGGGGTCTCTGCAGCAACTGCAAGGATAACCAGATTAGAGAAAGTTACTTTATTTTTTTGTCTTGTGGCGCTCTAAGAAAGCTTGCTGAGAAAAGCAAAGGATTTGGAAATGAGAATGGCCAGCTGGAGAACTTTAACAGGAAGCAGGAACATTTACAATGAAGATTGATACATTTAGAGAGAGACACCTGTTGGAATCAGTCATGCTAACTGCGCTAGCTGGACTAAAGTTGTCAAAAATAGCTTAAACATCTGATGTTTCTGACTTTATGTCATGAAAGTAGTAAACTTCCCGAGGTTGTTTGGTGTCACTTTTCTTAATCATAAAAGTGAATAATTAGAATAGTTGTGGCTAGGAAGTGCATAAATAACGACCATTAACAAGAGAAAGTAGTAGGTCAAAACGAATTTATTTAAAAAGGCAATAAAAAGCTTTTCAAATGCACCAGTATGGATTATCCATGCTAGAATTTAATTCAGATTTTGTAAAGTTATAATTTGCAGGGGAATTTAAGTCCTTCAATTTACCATTTAAAATTTGAGGAAATCTGGCTGATTCGCTCATTTCATTCAGAACAAAATATATACGAATGTTTTCTGGTAATCCAGTGAGTTTGTGTTTATCTCTAATTCTGACTTGGAACAAACTCAGATGATGTTTCAATAATTACCATAGAAGGACCGGAAGTTATAAGACTGATCTTTCAAACTTCATTTTACAATTGTAAGTGGTAAATATCCAGCCTGGTTTTTAACCAAGCAGGGCTTTACGAGTACGTTTCACAGGCAGCATATAAGAAATATTGATTATATTCCATATTTTTTGTGCTGTTGGATCCACAAGCAGGCAGGTGGCAGGCGGTATCCCACCCATCGGGACGCAGTGCGATATTTATTAAAGAGGACATGCATGAAACAGTAGGAGGCACGAGGATAAATGACAAGGAGCAAACATCGACGATGGAGAATCTGGAAAAAAACTGAAGAATTATAAATATGCAGGGAACAGGTTACAAAGAACAATGAGGAGGAGCCTCATTGTACTGAGGAGAAATAGAAATGACAAAATAAAAGCACAGGGAAACAAAATTAGAGTAGATTACTATAATATTTAAAATTACACTAGAGAAACACCAGGATTACGATGACAAAACATGAAAATGGAACAAACGCACAACAGAAGCCACATTGACTGACAAAAAGCCTAAAGAATGTGACTTTAAATTCATTCATATTCACGAGCTAAAGTTAAAAAGAAATCTTATTTAATATTATACAGAAACACATGACCTCATAATAATGTGGCTGCAGTGCTGTGAAATCTTTCAGAGGGATTTTAGATTTCGTCTAATTCTAATTTTCTGATTGTTTTAGATCAGGGGCATCAAACTCATTTTCATGAATATCTTCAAAGGGTCGTTTGTGGCAGAACATACTAAACATCCTTTCACATCTATGTAATTTGGCAGTTTACAGAAAAAAACCTCATTGATTTGGTTTATGTTAAGCATGGTGGTGGTTATGTCATTTTATTTCATTACTTTATTTTAGTCAACAAAATGACAAATTCTGCTCTCTAGTTTAGCCTAAAGCTAGCTTGATGCACCGTTAGCTGTGGTGGACAAATTATTACAACAAGCCAAAATGGATACAAAATGAGAAAAAAAAATCTGCTCAGGCTGACTTTGTTCAATTTTGAATCTATTCAATCTGAAACATTTAAATGAAAAAAAAAACTCCCAAAAATCTGAAAGGAGTTTTATGTTTTTCACAGCACTAGAAGCCTGACTAAAATGTAAAAAAAATAAAACATCAAGAGATTGTAATGGAGCGCTACTACGATCATTAAGCTGCATTAACGTTAAATCAATATCCTCAAGCTTTCAATGAGAAGCTGCCTGACATTAAGACGCAAACATAAAACAACACTCTCTAATAAGTTTGTCTCGTGTAGATTCTCGTTTCTTGTCGTCATGCCACGATTTCCTTGAAAATAATTGCGGCGTTTTCACCGCAGATTGTACATTACCCGAGTTATTTTCAAAAACACATTAATGTCCTCGAATCGTGAATAACAGGCTCATCACCAAAGTCCCTGAGTATCTAATTAGCTTCTATCAGTTCACCTTGAATGCATTCCCAGCTCAGCGAGTCTTGATTTTCTGACAATAAAGAAATGTATTGCTTTCTGCAAAAAAGAAAAAAAAAACCTTGCATGCATTAAGCTGGGAAGCACTTTGCATTATTGGCGTCAGATGTCTGAAACATAAAGAAGAAGAACAAGTGGAAGCCATTACTTTGCATTCGGAAAAACTAAACTTTTTTTTGTTTTTAGTTTTTCCTCTCAAGGCTGCCGGTGGTTAACAGATAAACGGGTGCTGTAGAGATGTCGCTCATTGTTGGTCGAGGAAACAAAGCACGGTGCCATCTTGTGTCCTTCAGCTGTGATCACTTTCTGCTACTGCACTGACCTAATCAAGGCAGATGAGCACAGAAATGGGGCTGGTTTATACCCAGACGAGGCTGGAAAGTGTGTGTGCGCGTGTGTGCGCTTTTGTTTATAATACCTTGAGGGGACCATTTTCCTGACACATACTACATTGTGGGGACCCAGTGCTCCTTGTGGGGACAGAGGAGGAAATGCTGTTTTTGGGTCAGGGGTTAGATTTAGGACTAAGGTTTGAATTGAATTTTGTTTAGGGTTATGATAAAGATAAGGTTTAGGCTGTACAAATGAGTAGAAGTCAATGGAGAGTCCCCACAAAGATAGCCATGCAAACAGGTGTGTGTGTGAGTCGTGCTTGTCTCACGTGATGCTCCTGAATAAAGACAAACGATCAGAGGTGTAAAAGCAGAGGGGAGGAGGTGATGGAAAGTATCGCCTGCTCATGTACTTGGTTGCACGAACAAAAGAAGCGACCTTGAAGCCTCTATAAGCAGGGCGGTGAGTTTGAATGGAAGGATTTAGGAATTAAAAAAGAGAGAGAGAGATATCTGGGCAGCATCACCGCAACCATTTGAGGAAAAAGACTGGGCTCTCTTCGTATTACACCATGGTTTATATTTCCTCTGCGGAAAGGGAAAATTGAATGCGCCAGCTCAACTTTCCAAGCAATCGGCTGCTTTGATGAAGGAGGGGATTTATTTAGCCCTGTGAAAGGTTGGCAGATTGAAAGAGGGCAAGATTTAGGCAGCAATGATGGCCAACATGTATGTGTGTGTGTGGGTGTGTGTCACAATGCCACAAAATACACAAAATATGATGGATCACCTTCTATTCTTGATTATGAATGCTGGCTATTTCAGCTTTCATCCTGCAGCAGGCCTTGGTTTTCATGCTTGCAGAAGGGACTGAAAATTATATATTTTTTTATGCTTGGAAACACAATTCATCTACAAACTTTCAAAATATGCCCTCCAAAAATGTTGCAATAACAAAGCTGTAATTCAAAGGCACAGTTTTAGCATAATAATATTTTTAAGGGGTTATTTATACTTTATTTTGATCATTGTGGAAAATTCATATCGGATTGTAGCATTGTAAATTCAGATTCAGGCCGTCCGGTCCTTAATGTAATACCAGGACTTTTGAAACAGCCACAGATCATGAAATTATTTCATCCATTCAGTTTTCGTAGCTGAATAATAACAATCAAAACAAAGAGGCTAGATGGAAATCAAAATATTACTCAAGCAAAAGGAATTTGAGTTCTGACTGGTTTTCTTTCACATCATCCATTTTTAAATATCTATGTATCTTAATATTTAATGAATTGTCATCCAAAATAGTTCATAATGTCGACTACAGACTGGTGGCCTCCCATTTTTGCTACCATTTGGCAGAAAGACTTTGTATCCCTTTTCTTTTGTTTTTATAGTTTTTAAAGTAAAACTCAGCGTCAAACTCACTGGAGGGATACTGTCTGTGAATATCAGTTTTCAAGTATGGCAAAGATCCCCAATTGGATATAATTCATGATGTAATTTGATCAAAACCAGTAAACCTCCTCCTGCTAGAAGAGGAACCTCCAGTGTGGAGTCATAAGCCGTTTTCGCACTGCAAGAAAAGGCACATCACGGGTTCAAAGTAGGGCAGATCGTGTTTGCATTAGAATTTCTGACCCGGTTCCACCCGGCTCCTTGGAACCACAAGAGCTGTGGTTCCAATTGGGCTGGCCAAACGGGGCTGCTTAGAATCAGCAGATGATTGGTTTAGTCAGCCGTTGGTTGTTTTGCAGTCAGACGTTGATCGGGTCTAGCTGGCTCTCACTAAACTGTTCTTACTGTATTTAGTAAAGAGTGCTGTTTTTAAGATTTTTATTATTATTATTTTTAATTTGCAATGAATTCCACTCAATATTCTGCTGTTATCTGGTCCCATGATGAGGTAATTTTTTTCTTCGCTTACTCGCTGATGAACGAGTACAGAATGAACTAGATTGGTCAACGAGGAAAGATATCGTTTTCCGCCGCATCTCTGAGGAAAAGGCTTCGGCCGCTACATCAAAACTATTTGCTGTCCATCCATCCATCCATCCATCCATCCATCCATTCATTCATTCATTCATTCATTCATTCATTCATTCATTTCCATTTCGGCTGCTTATATCTATGATCTTGTTCTGTTGGTCATGACCCAAAGCTCGTGACCATAGATGAGGGTGGGAACGTAGATCAACCGGTAAATCGAGAGCTTCGCTTTTTGACTCAGCTCTCTCTTCACNAACTCCTCCACTTGAGGCAGGACGACCCCCCTGACCCGGAGAAGGCACTCTACCCTTTTCCGGCTCAAGACCATGGCCTCGGATTTGGAGGCACTGAGCCTCATCCCAGCCGCTTCACACCTGGTGAATGGTTTGACCAGGTGTTTCAATGGTTTCAACAAAACCATTGTTTAGTTTCAAAATAATGACGTCAGGTACAGCTTTGATGCCACCCTCAGTTATATGCAAACACAACAGGGCTGCAGTACGGGTAGAACCGGACCGAAGCGTGCCGTTCCATTCTGTTCCATGCCGGGCCTTGCAGTGCGAAAACGGCTTTAGATTTTCTTCCAAGGTTGTTCTTGGTTCCATCATTTTTAAGCAGCTTCACTGTGGATGACGATGTTAGGCCAAAATGTTCAGTTTTTATTGTCCATACATAGACAGTTTACTGTGTCTCTTCCATGGCTTTTGCTAAGCTTTCTTCCAACAATGAATGTATTTTTCTTGCTCTTTTTAAAAGGTGGCAGATTCGTGAAGTGGGGAACATGTCTCTCAACAGATTCTTCCACCTGAGCCGTGAATCTTCGCAACAGTCACCGTAAGCCTCTTGGCTGCTTCTCTGATTTTTGACCTCACTTACTGCGTGACATCTGTGTCTTGGTAGGTTTACGATTGCAAATCCTCTTTGCTCATTCTGTTCTCGGTGGATTGGTTGAACAGCGTTCTGTTGGACATTTAGTTTCGGATATCTTTTCATATCGTTGGTCTGTTCCTTGGTTTCAGTGATGCTCCTGTGTCTCCATGGACTCCCTGATGGACGATGTTCACTGATTGGATGACTTCTAAAGACAACTGATTGCACAGAGTGCAACTTAGGGGTATCAGGCCAAAAGGTGTTGGAAACAGACAGTAAAAACATTTATTTCAACATAACACTTAAACACTAACACAAGACCCGGTGTTCCACTTCGTCTCACATCCAGTGAAGAGAAAACCGTTCCTCCCGCTTCCCGCCGCGGAGTTTGGGTCGGGCTGGTTCTCAGGAATGCAGCTGTGAACCTTTGGGGCGAGCTTAAGCCCGACTCTTGTGTGAATCGTGTCAAAACAGCGAGCCATCACTTAGTCCACGGAGGCCGGGAAAGGCGGGCGGGTTGTGGGGCCCTCGGCCCTGCAGGTCACCTGACAATTAACCTTTGACCGGGCGCCCTTATCGCTTAGCGCGTCTTCCTGTCTGTAAATGTTTGTCGTCGTGTTGTTTACCTTCTCAAGAGCCTCCGCAGCGCCCTGTTTTACCCTTTTCGCTGTCTTGTCTCCGTCCACGTTCCTGTATCCCGTCTCCTCCGCCGTCTAGTTCGTCTAATCCAACACCCCCTCCCACACCCCGACTCCGTGACCTTTCACCCTACGCACCTCTTTGAAAGTCACATGATCGTGCAGGTGTGGAGGGGTCTCTGCTCTGACCGACCTCCAATTAGTGACCCTAATTAGTGGAGAGGCCCCCCGATGGGCGGCTGAGCTGCTTTACAGGGGGAAGAGACGGGAGGGAGGGAGACGGAGGAAAGAGAGCAGAGAAGAAGAAACGGGGGCTGCGGCCGGACAGTGAGGCGTTCCTGAAGGTCAGCGGACCCTCCAGAAACACAGACATACAGACACATACAGTGGGCACAGATAGAGAAACAGAGCCAATGTGGAGCAGAAAGTTCATTCAGAACCACAAACAGGATCCGAGAGCCGGAGAGGAAGTGATCTGATCTGAGAAAACGCATCGGTGCAGGAGGGGTCCGTTCACTTCCTGCTAATTAGAGAGGGACCAACCACCAGTCGGATTCCGATTCTTCCTGGCTTTAAAGATAATATTAAATTATCTTTAAACCAAAAAATTGTCACGAGAAGGAGAGCAACCCCATTATGGACAAGTCCTCTGCAACAATAACATCAGAATATTTTCAAACGACAACTGAATACAGTCCAGAACGTCGCCAAGGTGAAACGTTTACTAATCAAATTCAGGATCACAGGTGAAATTATGTTAAATGAATTAAATTGGGGCAGATTTTACGTCGTGGTTTAAATAATCCACTAGGGTTTTGGGTTTTCTTCTAATTAGAGTCATAAATTCTTCACTTAACAATAAATTATAATGACCTATGCTTATGTTTTATTCTCAATGCCTCAGAAATATTCAACTCCGTTACAAAAAAAGGCAATTTTTAAAAATTGGATTAAATTTTTAAATCAAGCTGTTTAAAACAAAACTTTCTAATTAAATTATGATTTCTTAAAATTATTTTTTTTGCATTTGGATGCCTTCAAAATCCGCCATGTTTAGACTACTCTGGTTTCATTTATTTTGATCTGTCTTTTAGATTTCTTTAGGTTTAATGTACCAGAAGGCGACTTCAGTTCATCGATTGGTTCTGTTGGACTTTTTCTTCTTCAGAAGCAGGAAGATGGTGAAACACAGAGACGCACAGCATCAGTACTGTTTAATTAATTTATCATTACAAAGTATACTTGCTTTTAATTATAACAATTAACAAAATACAACTAATAATTAAATAGAATGCCTCTAAAAAACTTTTACAAACATTTCTTAACATAATTGGACAAACCAAACAGAATTTTTAAAAAAATCAATTCAGTCATTTTTAAACAATTAAAATTAACAAATGAATCAATGTACTTTAATAATCCCAAGAGAAAATTCACAACAACAGAAGTTTTTAATTGCTTTAAAGTTTTTGATGCATAGAGTTACTCCTTTGTTACTGAATCTATGTTCACTTTTGCTGCATGTTCTACATCAGGGGAGTCAAACTCAGTTTCATTTTAGGCCACATCAAAAATATGAATGTTCTTAAAGGGCCGGAATGCCAAAAAATGTATTGATAAAACCAAATAAACTGTTAAAATAGATGTTCTTCCAAGATTCTGATTGTTTTAGTGTTTTGTTTTGTTTTTTGCAATCACATTATAGATTTTGTGGTGGCAATTTAGAAACGTTTGTCAGGAATTTTTATATTTGCTCTAATGTGTTAAATATGACTTTTTGTTACTCGCCATTATCAGTTGCACACTATTGACATCAAGTAAGGCTGAGACAGCTGTCATTTAAACTCAGTGTCTTTGACCAATTTTGAGAAAATGTACAGTAAAATCTGAAAAAAATGTGGAGATTTGTTGATTTTGTGAGAATTTTGCAGATTTGTTAAAAACTGGAAGGACTTATTGATGTCCTTTTGAGTCTAAAGGGCCACATGAAAAAGCTACAGCGGGCCGGATTCGGCCCCCGGGCCTTGGGTTTGACACATATGTTCCCTGTAGAACGTGTTTCTCATAAGGAAGCATGTTCAGGGAAACATTTTGCACTTTTTGTTTACCTCCACGTCTCCTGTGGTCACGGTTTGGAGGATGTAGGAATCGTTCCTAAACTTTCGTCTCCATTTGAGGACAGACGCGACGCCGTCCCGTTCCTGGACGCCTGTCAGATAAGGAACCGGCATCAGGAGGATGTTGTCATGTTGCTGACCCGACCCAAACGGCGAGGCCGCTTCTGTTTGTTTGTGTTTCCGACTGGATGGCGCTCACCTTTTCAGAAAGAGCTGTAAAGAATCAATTAGTTCATTCCTCTGTAGGAGATGTTTACTACCGCAGCCTCTTCCTCCGCTCCGCCTCCTCCCTGCCCGCCGCCCCTCCAGTTCCCTCCCTCGTGTTTTCAAACTGGCCCACCCATCTGGTCTTCTTTCTGCTGCTATGCTCGCCTCTTCCTCACTCAAATAAAGGTGCCAATCGCTGTAATTGGCACCCCGCGGATCCATTGTCCCGGTGTGAAGAGGTGCCTCTCTCTAAAATCTGGGCTGAAGGGAGGGAGTGTGTGTCGGAGGGCTCGGCTTAGTGTGTTGCCTTCACAGCTCCAGGTTCTTTGCTAGTTTTTCCTCCACCAGAGAGTCGCATCTTGTTTGTTTGAAGGTACCAGATAGTTTCTGCTGATGTTAAAACCACAGATTTGATCGATTGTGTTCAGTCTTGTTGGCAGATTGAAGCTGGTAAACTTTACTATCTTCTGGTTATGAAACATCCCAGGCTCAACTCTTTCATTTCCTTATTTCATTCAAATATTTTTTATTATTATTAGCGAAACACACTTTTTCAAAGGCTGTTTTTAGGAAAGGATCTTTTGAGTTTGCCCGTAAAACACGTTAAAGTTTGTTAATTTTTAATGCAACTGCCTAACCTCCTTAAATTCAACCTTAAATCCAACTTTTAACTTTTGCATATTTTTACGTTACATGGAAATGTTTTATTTTTTTAAAAATCACTATAGGCACAGTTATTGGTTTGCTGTTAATAATCGGTGCAACATAATGTTTGCGAGATACTTCTTCTATAACATTTTACAAAGTTGGAGCTTACAGAGAGAACGACCTTTGACCTTTCCTCTCTGCACAGTCTCTCTTTTTCCTCTCCTCTTCTTCAGCTCAGCTCTCAACAGGATTTAGGTTTGTTGACTCTGGTTGCCATGGCAGAAAGTTTGTGTTTTGTTTTGTTTGTCTTTTTTGTTTGCTGAAGTTTCTTTTTATCTGGACGTTTATTAGCATGTCGTTAACGACTCATTTTCAGCTTTCCAGGAGATTTCACCAGATAGTTTTTTATTTTATCCGTCCCCATATTTCAAACAGTTTATGCACACAAGCCCACAGCATTATTGGTCTTTCGCTGTGCTCTAAAGAGTGTAGGGTGATTTTGAGCTTTGTTTAACATCAGACCCACCTGAACATTTTGATTCTAGTAATGCATGTTTTGATTCAGTATATGTGCAGAATGTAACAGAAGAAAACCGCAAGGCCACCGAAAGCAATTCAATGTGTTTCGGTTTCAAATTATGTCCTTGTTATCTCTAAGTGTCCTTACCATATTTATGTAAAGAGTTCACCAAGCTGGCCTAATTCTATAAAACAGATTTTTTTTCTTTCTTCTGTAAAAGCTCAATCTGACAATTAAAATATGTTTTTGTTTAATTTCTATCATATTAATAAAAATCTATCCTCTTTAATTGGCCCAAAGAAGGCAGTTCAAAGAGTTTGCTTAACTGTTTGTGTTTCTACATTTATGCTGGTAGGAGTGACAGAAGCTACTTCCTGTCATGGCTCCCAAAATATACACAGGTTGTCATGGAGACGTGGCGATGCTACACCGCCGGGCTTTGCTCCCGATCTCTAAACATTTTTAAAACAAAATATCCTGACTTTTCCAGACTTTTCCTAACCCTAACCCAGTTTTCTAGTTTTATTTTTACAGACATGTTTACAAAATAAACTTCTGAACATTGCAGAACTAGTCCTCCTCATTGGGGCTGTGATAAAGACATGTTTTGTTTTTCTGATTTATGTTTTCATTCTGTTTTTTGTTTTTTTCTCTATAGTTATTGAGATCTGGAAAACAGTCCAATCTTCTTCCTTATTTTCCAGACTGGATGGGAATCCTGCCAAACTGGAATCTTTGGAGATATTTCTGAAGCTTTTACCAAATACGGTTTCTCAGGGAATTTTGGTAAAACCGATTGCTGCTTAACTGTTAAATAATCTTAGATTTTCTTTCTAGGTTCATGTGATTATATGAATTTATTTCAAAGCTTCTTATAAATCTCCTACAAATCGTGCCCGACGGCCACTTTTAGCTGCTAGATTTAGAGTGAAATCTGAATAAAGGTTGGTGTGTGAGACGTTAAGATTTAACATCAATGTTGGTAAAGATGAATATAACTGAATAAAAAAATGACAAAAATAGCAGCTAAACAAATGCCTATTTTTATGATAAACTTAAACAAAAATTCATCGCTCACATTTACTTTTCCACAACAAGAACCTGAGCGATAGCAGATGGATCATTTTCAAAAAATAAAAAAACTTTTTCCAGAAGAAAACTGAAATAATTCATCTGACGTCAGTGAAATGTTTAGGGTTTTTTTCAACTGGTTATATGTTGCTTTATGAAGAATAAAGAGGTTAAAAAGTTGAATATTCCTCTTCACTCTGCAGCGCTGAACACATTCCAGCAGTTTCTGATGGCATCAACCAAAATATATCATAATTAACCCTTTCATACATAGTGGTCACTATAGTGGGCAGTTGTATAAAAGACATTTTCTTGTGCTTCTTGTGGATTTTTATGTTATAAATGCACACATACCACTGAAATGGACACTAATGCATCATAAAATACACCATCAACTACTGGCCATCAGCTGCAAAGGCAACAAACTATTTTTGTTAAATCCAATATGGCCGACAGACAAAAACGCATGCCGACCGACCCGGTTGCTCCTTCTACTGTAGACGACTCTTATAGGTAAAAAAATATATATTGTTACATCAGAAAACTCCTAAAGAACAATACTACTAATGTATTTTTTCAAATAACAACTTTGTACTCAGAGAAAATACAATTAATCACCTAAATTAAAAATAAAAATGTGTGCAAATTTCTTCTTCCTACCTTTTTTTAAATACCTTAAGAAAATAAAAAAAATTGGAAAATAATCCTGACACAAAGAATCATAATTCATGCATGAAAGGGTTAAGAGTGCCTAGTAGATTTAAAGACAGAATGTTTATGCAAAAAAGAGCTTAAAACGTCCATCTGAGAAGCAGGAAGACTGTCAAGGTTTATACAGCAGGTTGACGCACTTATGAAAAAAAGGAGGAATGAATAGAGGCAGAGCAGATCGCTGCAAATGTACTTTTCTGGCCTTGATGACGGTGGAAAGAAACAGACAGAACACCAGAGTCAAATTACATAGACATATATTTATATGCATATGAATAAAAATACATATACATATTGTACAATATCTCAGCAGAGCGTGAAAACAGCTCCGTCAGCCCGGAAACCAAAGAAAGCCTCTTTAAATAAGTGCAAAATGTTAATGAGACAAGAACTGTAAAGCATATATAAAGTTTTTTTGTTTTGTTTTTTTTTGCCTAATTTTTTTTTCACATTTTGCTTTTTTTTCCTGTTAAAATCACACAGAGCAGACACAGAGAGAACTTGTGCAAAGACCCATTTATATATATATTTATATATAAATTTATATCTATGTACATGTTTGTCACAAGTAGTAGCTGGTGCCATTAGCTTGACTTTAGGTTTTAGGTTTTACTGCTCAAAGAGAAAAAAAATAAAGAGAGGTTGGGTGGCTTCTGGATCATGACAAATTAAAACAGCTTCATACAACCTAAAAGAATCACGGAGAGCATTTCTTTAAAAAAAAAAAGACAAAAGTAAAACACTTCCTCTCAGCTGGAATGAGAAGATAAATAAACAGGAAATGGGTTTTGTCCATTCCGAAGCAAGGCTTTATCAGTTCTTTCTGGGAAGAGAAGCGGCGTCTCGCTCCCTCAACCTTTTCCCGCCGCCGCCTGCAAGCTGAGCACACAATACAACAACTGCAGATATACATTACAAAACACCATCGATCAATGACATAAAAAGGAGTCGGTGCTGAATCTCGAGAGAAGAAAACATGAAAGTGAGCGAAGCCTTAACCTGTGTGTGTGGTTTTTTTTTTTTCTTTTCTTTTCTTTCCTTCATTTACAACGCTGTCCACGCATCTGAGACTGAAAATGAGCAGGTTTCTACCGATAAGAGATTATTTTCATTTTTATTCGTCTGCATCAATTATCTCAAGCAACGTAAAAAAAAAAAAAAACAAGAACAGATGCTGCGAAGGAAAAGGGTGGAGTAAGAGACAATCTGCGAAGGAGCGGGGCCTCCTGACCTCTCAGCTCCGTTTCACTGCTCAATATTTGATGCAGGAGCGTGTGAATTATGGATGGTGCTTATGGAAAATAATACAGTGTTCGACAAGAGCACAGGTGTACTGCTGCAAAGAGCCCAGAGTGGGTGTTTTTTCTTTTTTCTCCTTTTCTTTTTGCAGAAATCATCAGCTACAAACTGCTGCTACACGGGCGCCAAAAGGCCCCGCGAGCCGACACACCGAGGTCAGATCCTCTCCACGCGCTCCACGGGAAATTTATCGGAAAAACGAGCCCTGCCTTCACTCGTGAGTGTTTTACAAATTGATGTCACGGCAGTACCTTTCTGCTGTTTGCTTCCTTTTTTTTCCTATTCCTTTTCTATGCTGCAGAAACACCTCAGACTGAGGAAAATAATAAAAAAAGTAAAATAAAATAAACTGCACACACAACAGGAGAAAGGAAAAACATTCAAAAGGAAGAAGTGATGACAAACAGGAGCGAAGAGGGGAATGAAAACTCAAATGACACGCGCAAATTGAGGGCAAACTGTTGCAAATTGCAGGTTCTCGCGGGTTGATTTGGACAAGAAGGAAACCTGGATGAATTGCTTCTCGTGAGAAAAACAACGGGAAACAGGTGGTCCCTTCAATATTCCCTCGGCTCTCCGAGTCCTCAATGAATGTCATTTTCACCAACCCAAACACACGGAGGTCAGCTTAGCTTCAAATCATTCAATTATAAAGAAAAAAAGTGCAGTCAATTATAAAACCAACCGAGGGACTGCAATAATGAAAATCGACTCTTCTAAGACTAAGCCGCCGCCAAATGCCAACCAGAGAAGAAAAAATTAGATTTTCTCTCTCTTTTTGCCTTCGATAAATGGCTGCTTCTTCTTTAAAAAAAAAAAAAACATAAAAGCTGAAGAATGAAGCAACAGCTGGCGATGTGAAAAGAAAAGAAAACCATAAAGTGCTTTCAATGAAGAGCAATCAGAAGAAAGGGCCAAGGTGAAGCATGATGGGAGGTGGAAAACAAGAGCAGGGTCAAGGTGGAACTCACTGTAATGATGTTTGTGTGATGCAGCGAAACGCTTCTCCGCTAGGCATGGGCCAGGCAGCATCCCGGGGCTCACCAAGACGCCCAGAGGGTTTCATATACATCTTTAAAAAAGCTTAAGCTATGGGCGTGAAACGCAAAACATTAAGATGAGATGATTCTAGAAAAGTAGCTTTGTTCTCTGGCTGTATGGAGCGTTTAGTGTCCTGCCCCTCCCTCACCTACTGCTGCACAATGTCCTGATAACATGGAAACTGAAAGAGTCCCACGTTATGTTACTATTAAGGTTAGAAAGTTGGAAAAGTACAAGTTGACGATGAGCAGCAAGCGTGTAAAGCGACTGCAGTTCAAAAGATAACCCTGATTAACTAAACAGGTATGTTTTCTGTAGCTGTTCCATCGTCATATAATTTCACAAACTGTATTTTAATAAATGTTGAAATGTCGAAAACACATCTTTAGATAGGTTTAGATAAGTTCCTCAGAATGAGGAAACTTTTTTGCCTGTATCAAAATGAGTGTATTTCTGCAACGGAAACACTTTTTCCACATCGTGAGTCATGTGATCCACAGGATGTTACTACTGCCGGAAATGACTAAGAAAACGACAGGAAGTGGTAGGAAGATGATGTCATTAAGGTTTTTTAATGACCTCACGCATGAGCAGATTAATTCGCACGTGTTTTTAATTGAATTTCTTCTTTAAATTGTAAAATTGTGTTTCTTGACATTAGCGAAACATTGACAGTTTTGCTCACGTTTGTAATGACAACGCAGATACTACTTCTTTGTGATGATCACAATAAAAATGACTGTTTTGCCATCCGTATCTGAGCCTTTAATACAGCTTTTTAAAGAATAACGTTGAATCAAACCTTTCAAAGTAAAGTCAGGACTATTTCTTTAATCCCTACATTATTTTCCTTTGGTTACCTCAGACAAGAAATAAACATGAATTTAGCTGAAAACATAAATTAAGCCACTGAAGAAGGTTTGTAAGTATGTTACTTTTACCATTGCTAATAGCTCTTTTTCAAAAACAGATAATTTTTCATTTATAGATAAATCTGGAGACGTTTTCCAGTGTTACAGGACATTCTGACAACAGTAAAAGCCTTTTTTGCTCTTACTACTATTAACGAGTTCTCCTGTCACGAATCACTCACAGGCGGCCCGGTCCTCACATTGAAGTCCCAGCTGTAAACAAACTCCTGTAAAAAAATCAGATCTTTTAAAACTGATTAGGGTTGTTGTGTTGTAGGATCTGGAGTTATTCATCACTACATGAACAAACCGGACCACTTTTTCAAACTAAAATTAATTTAATTTGTGATTTAAAAACATAAAACGGCAGAAATATTCCATATTTACCTCAAGTCTCTTTATGTATTGATGCGCTGGTGTAGTCAGACTTTAGGTTGGATTCAAAGCGTTAATTTTCCAACGTTTTTTAATACATATTTGCTCAGAAATAGCCTGGTTGATAACTGGATCAAGGTGAATAAAGACCAGAATAGGAAAACTGTTTTTGGCAATAAATCTGAAAACATTTTAAAGGTTTCTGTATTTTTGTTCCAATTTGTGACTCATAATAACAAAAATAAAGGCAAGAAATCACATTATGACTACTTTCATCAGATTACTTTAACAACAGCAGGAAAAAATAAATATTCCTGCTTTGAAGATTGTAAGTTCTTTCTTTTTTTACATTTTAGCGTAAACAGTATTTTCACACAAATCGTGAGAATCTCCTACCGGCCCATGCCTAATCTCAAATATTCCACGAACATTTTCAGATTATGGATTTTAAAAAGTGAATAAAAAAAAAAAAACAATGACACAAACTTACTGTTTTACAAAAAGCAAAACACACGCTGTGTAAACATGCTAAGTTTGGACTTGGGTATTATTTCATTTGACCAAAGACGAATGTTGGAGATGAATTTTCCATGGAGCAACATGTTGATTCATCGCCTGCAGCTGAAAAGGCAGCCGGAGCAAAAACCTCCAGATTGATTCTCCTTAAATAGATTATTTTTCTGTCTGTGAACTCTCTCTCTGAGTTTGACTGAGAAGCTGCGAGAAACGTGAATCAACCTGAATCTGGGTTCAGAGGTCGTCTCTTTCTCCGTCTCTCTCTTTTTATCTCGGGGCTGCGACCTCGATGAGCGAAACGTCGGCCAGCTCTGTAGCTTCATCTTTCCGCCGTCTTCCTCACAACCGTCAGCCCTGGATATGTACTGTAAGTTTGCACCATTCATCTGGATCCTAGCATTTACACAAACACAACCAAAGTAAAATAAAAACTAAAAAGAGAAAAAGAACGATTTTACAAAAACTACACCTGGACACCAAACAGACTGATATTAAGAAGCTACGATTATAATTTTTTTCTGTGTGTGTGTGTGTGTGTTTCTTTCCTACGGTGATACCACATTAACTAAAGTCAAACATGGCCACTTGAACAGGAAGTGTAAGATGTAATTACTGCTCATCTCATCCAGACACTGAGGTCAGCTGAAGCGGAAACCGGGCCTCGCCACAGAACCCGGAACCGAAACTCAACGCCTGTCCTGTTCCAGGCTCTTCGCTGAGAACGGATTCAAATTATTCATGTCAAGTATGTTTTTTTGTTTTTGTTGTTTTTTTGTTTTTTTTCCTTCCTGAACAGCAAAAAAAGGCCCATAAAGAGAGAGAGAGGGGGGAGGTGGAAAAATATCACACACACACACACACACACACACACACACACACACACACACACACAAACTCACTGGACAAAAAGTGACTTGGAACTACAGTAAAGAGAGTGATGATAAAAACATCTGTCTGCAACAAACACACAGCAATTCTCCAACAAAAAAACAAAGTTTTAACACTTTTCACCAAGTCTTTTCTTTTTTATCATTGTACACAAAACGATGCTGCCAGAGAGCGACCCAGTCACTGC
This sequence comes from Micropoecilia bifurca, assembly GCA_903067075.1. Classification (NCBI taxonomy): domain Eukaryota; kingdom Metazoa; phylum Chordata; class Actinopteri; order Cyprinodontiformes; family Poeciliidae; genus Micropoecilia; species Micropoecilia bifurca. Next base: position 61,839 of record CAEGAF010132543.1, read on the forward strand.
CGGTCACAGGTTTACTTCGCCTGTCCGGTGGCAGGACGAGGCTCCTGAAGTCACGTCCCACACGCTTCAGGTCCGCTTAGGAAACCGTCTTCTTCCCACCTAGATCCGCCTCCTTCCTGTCCAGCCGCATGTACGGCTCGAAGGCCGACGACCCGCAGCCGTAGGCGGACGTCAGTTCGTGATGGGCCCCCCCCAGCAGGGGCATGGAAAAGCAGAGGGAGTGAGGGGGCGGGACCCCGAGGCGCGGCGAAGACGGCGTGCCGCCCAGGGACGGCAGCGAGAGCCCGAACGTCCCGCCGGGTAGGGAGCTGGGCGAGGTGCTGCTGCTGATGCCCGGGGAGGTGGAGGAGCCGCCGCCGGGGCTGCCCAGCAGGGAGCCGTTCGTGGGGTGGGCCGGGGGCCCCAGGAGGGAGTTTGGGGGCGGGGCGGGCCCCGACAGAAGGCGGCCCTGCTCCAGGAGGCGCAGGATGTTGCAGGTGGCCAGAGACTCGGACGTGGAGGAGGAGCGCTTGTCCGAGTCCTTGGTGGTGTCCTTCTTCTGCTTGGTCCGACGGTTCTGGAACCAGACCTTCACCTGCAACGGCACAACACGCGACGTCAGCGGAGGACTGGGGAGTAAACGGAGCAAAGCCTCCAGAGGGAAATCACACATCCAACAACACGCTGGGCTTGTTTTTGTCTCGGGGTGTAACAGGGGTTTTTTTTCTTCACAATTTAAATACACAAAGGCTTCATGCATCTTGGTACATTTACACCAATATAGCAGTGGGCAATACGAACTTAAAGTTATATCACAATATTTTGTGGTACTATTGTGATAACAATAGAAGTGACTCTAAGAACCATTTATAGCTTCTTTTTTAAGTAAATGTAAAGCAGTATGATTTAGAGCATTACAAAGTAACTGCATTTAATAATACTTTCAAATTTACTGATATTTACTGACTTGTTCATTAAACCAAAAGTGGAGAAAATAGTAAAAAGTAAAAATAACAATGTGGACAGCTTTGTTGCAAAGCCGAGGACAATAAATCAAGTAATCATGATAAGGAATATGTCACAATAAATGGACATCCCCCATGCCAATACCAAAGATTTTCATTTGATAGAAATACATTTTTTTAAAATGCAACAGAAAACCTCAGACTTCTGTGTCCTGATCCACCATCACCAGCAGTATGAGGCTTCAAAGCTCAGTGAACTCCACCTGTCCTCATCCTTCATGTTGAATTAATGCAGCTCAGCGTAGGTTTATAGCATGTGTGATGAAGAGTGGAGGGCACTGACGGGTCACGGGAGGTCGCTGGACGAAGAGCCCAAACCCTCAGTGGCTTGAGAGGAATCACACGCATGAATAATGTATGCGTGTGATACGCATACACACACATTGCTGACCAAGATACAGCAATGTGTGTGTTCCCTGCAGACTTTGTGCCAGTCGTCCTCATATACCCTTGTTGAATGTATTCAAAAAAATACTTCATATTACTGCTGAAAGCACTTTAGCTTGTAAGGACTCAAATTGTGTTACGCAACTTACAGAGAGAAACCAGAGCACAGAGTATGGAAGCTATTTTTATTCCTCATCTGTAAGGATTATTTTTGGGGGTTTTTTGCTAATTTACAGTAACAGTAAAAAAAATCTCTTAGTATTGTTCGTACTTCTAAAGCTTTCTGTAATAAGAACTTCTTCTACAAGTACTAAGTTTTAAAAATATGATGGCAGTTTGGAAAAAATAGTACAATAGAAGAACTTTGTCAATAATTTTTTGTTGTGTCGCAAAAAAAAAGAAAATTAAAAAAACTTTAAAACCCCACATAGTCATTTATTGATACTTTATAATTAGCTGAAGGATACAGAGTAGGGATGTGCCGATCAGGTATTTTTCTGCCGATACCGATACCGATGACCCCTGAGGGCCGATCCCCGATATCGATCCCCGATACCGATCACATAGTTATGATTTATTTATTTTTTATCATAAACACTACAGTTACATTATGTGGAAAAAGGAACCATGAATTCACCTTAATTTAGACAAAAACTTGTTTTTAATAACTTTTTCCAAGAAGAAAACTAAAC